>CM035414.1:69989630-69997130 GCA_020310875.1 Ceratopteris richardii | reverse complement strand
ACTGCCACTTGCACTACCAGAACTTCATTCTTGAATGCGTTAGAAACTACACTTCCTACTCCACCTTCAAGCTTAGCCATAATCAATAAAATGAGCTACCAGACTACGAACTGAATAGATCTGTAATATGAAGTGACTCAATGTATGATAAACAAAAACTTCGATTATCAGAGAAATACATAAGTGAGTAAAATCCTTTGGGCTATCCGAGTATAAACAAAACAAAGTATGCTAATTCTAATCTTGGCCCAACTCTCCCTATGCACTAAGCTCCCTTTGGTTCTAGAAAGTGGAATCGACTCTCTTCTACTCTCCTGTGCTCGAACCCCTAAAAGAAAGATCACAGAACGCTTCATCATCCTTCGCAGTTTTATAGTCAGGCTGAGCCAGGGATATCTTCTTCAGAACTGCCCTCGTACTTCTGCCTTGCACAGTCCAATAGCTATTTGTACTTAGGCTAATTTTAATATGGACGAATATGAAGTATTTTACAAAGTTATCCGGATTTTACATATAACAGGTTATCCCTTGGGGGTTCTTATAGAAAGTTTCTAACAATTGTATTTTGACATTAATATTTTTCGATAGCGGTCTTAACACCTGACACGCTACGATGGACTTCGAGTCCGAACGTAAACTTCATTGATAGGATCATCTAAAAGATCTTTAGGAATCTAGCCCCTAAGGTTGGCCAAATGCTCATCATATGTGGACTTCAGCTTTACGCTGCAGGGTGTGGATAAGTTGTTGCACAGTAGACTGTTGGAGGAGTGTACCTTCTTGAGATATTGAGACCAGTTTGGATGCATCGTAGATGACTGTCTTCGCTTCTGAGACTCCAAGTGCTCTTGTAGCTCTGCAATTGTTTGCAAGCAGTGTTTAGAGACTCTATTTATGCGACGTTGCATAACAAAAAGCTGTTGATCTTTGAGATGGGCTGCTTCTTCTTGTATTTGCTCTCTATGTTGGTTGCCTTCGACACACATGTCATGGATAGTCTTTTTGCGCTCGTGAAAAGTGTTGCATAACTCAATCACTTGAGTTCCCAATCTGTGTATAGCCTGTTTTGCTTGATCAACTTGATCTTCTATTGCATTCTTTGGGACTCTCAATTCATGATTCTCATTTTGAAGCTGATTAGCACGCTGATGCAGTCTTCCAAATGCTGCTTCTTTGGTTTTAGTCGCGTTCTTCAAAGCGTCAACTATCAGACGGAGATTTTGCATTTCCTCTCAAAGTTCATCATATCTCTCCTAAAGCGTCTGTGTGCATTGCTTATAGGGGAGTAACTCATCCAGTTGCTCTTCCATCTCGTGAGTTTTGATGCGCAGTTGTTGCAACTCCAATCGATATTGTTGGACTCCTTGCGGAAAAGTAAAAATCTTGCTATTTCTACAAGATGATCATTATGGAAAACTGGGGAGAATATCAGATGTGGCATCGATGCACGGGGTGGTGAAATCAGAGGTGACTATGAAAGTGATTCGCGGTGAGAATCGCGATCATGGTCTGTAGATTGCTGATGGGCGTCTCTTGAGTTTGCTCCTCTGCAGGAACTAGGGGCTGATGGGCGCTGGTTGTGGTTGCTGTTGGGGTTGTGGCAGGATAGGAACTTGGTGCTGTTGTTGGTGTTGCTCTTGTCGGTGCCATTGTTGCTACTGGCTAGACTTCTTATGTTCTTCATACGACCAGTCTATAGTTTGAGCCGACGAGACTAGTTGCTGCTGCTTTTGATGTAGTTGTTGTTGATGTTGCTCATATTGCTATGGTGGGTGACATTGTCATTGAAATAGATTGTTGATAGATTTATGCGACTCCTTCAATTTGTCAACTGCATGCCAGGGCTGAACTGGGGGCTATTGTGCAGGAATTGTCGGGTGGAAGAAGGTTTTGGTTGAGGATAGATGCCTGCTCTTGGTGGTGGGATGATCAGAGATGTGTCCGACTCACGTATGGACACCTTGCTTTACTCTACCTGTGCTACTGTTGATCATACGATGACATTCTTTGGTGATTTTCCTATGCACATAGGCAACCCGACTAGCCAGATGAGTGTCGGGACATAGAGGTAGCTATAAAACTTGGGGCTAATCATAAAGTATTTTCCTTGGGATTAAAGGTTTCACAGAGAAAGTAGATTATGTCGCTTTCACAGAGGAAGTGGATTATGGCGTGCTCCCAACCTCGTTTCCTTGACAGTGCGTCGTTTCCTTGACAGTGCATACTTGTGGCTAGTTTGCTTGTTGAACTTCCTACTCATCTCTCCATGTGAAATCGTAAAGTGACTCCATGGTGGGGCAGATCTACCCGAGCTCCTTATGTTTCTGGCGTAACATGGATGTTGACACCGTTGAGGTGAATAACCAACCTAATTGATGCTGAGAAATCTAGTTAATTATCTCAAAGGCTTGTGGGTGAAGGAGAACTTGACACCAATCTATTGCGAAGGTGCGAAGGTGAGCAAACCGTGGGTTTTTAATATGCGTGCTCTTCGAACGACAATGTATTGTGTAGAACATAGAGATATGGTAAGCAGTTCACCATGATGCTTCGTTTTGAAGACAAAACGACGAATACAAAAGTGGGAGTATATATAGAGTTTGCCATCCAAAATTTGAATTTTCCAAATCAAAGGTACGTATCAAAGGAATTCTGAACAAGGGAGAGGGGACTCCAAAAAGTTGCTAGTAGAAGTGTGCGGTTCACGACAGTAGAGTTCTACAAGTCGGGACGATGATGATGTCACTTTTTTGCTGGTGTTGCATGGCCTGTAGTAGTAGAGAACTTTCATACCTATAAGCTTCTAAATTGTATGGAGTTTCTAGGTGATGTCCTAGGCATTCGTCAATCAAGATTCTATGTTGTATGGTTGTCTTAAGTCAGGGGATTGCTAATAATAATGGAAAAATTGTTTCAAGCCCAAAGGTAAATTTAAATGGAGTAAATCCTATTGCCACCTTATATGTGGTATAGTATTGCCCGTAGTGCAACGAGTAAAAACTAGTCAAAGTATGTAGAATGTTCGATAATCATTTTCTGCAGAATGTGTAGTAAAATTTTGTTAATACTTTTTGCAGAACCATTTGCTCTTGGATAAGAAGGAGATTTGAACTTGTTCAAACTTTTGTAATGCTTCGTAATGTGTTGAATAAGCAGATTCATGGACTACATCCCTCTATCAGAAATCAGTTATAGAGGCAATCCAAATTGCAAAAAAAGCTCTTTAGTTAAAGCTCGCACTTAACTTTATCTGGATCTACTACACTTACTTCCTTAGAAATCACATGGCCGAATGATTTTCTACAACTGGCTGCAAAAACAGTCTTGATGGGGATTAGACTGAGTCGAACCTCTCGATATAGTTTAGACAAAGTTGTAATTGGGGCAAATGTAAGGGTGTAAATCTTGAAATAGAGAAATCATGAAGGAAAATTCTTAAAAGGTTAGTAAGATATGGAGAGAAAATTTATTGCATACATCTTTGGTGTTGGGGACAAAGACCCCAAGGAATCTCATTTGGTATATTTTGACTCGTCCATGTGAAAGTTCTCTTCGAGAGCTTTCCAGACATATTTTTGTTATATATTTTGGACCCTAAATTGGGGAGTTATATGCATTTACATGACTTTTGGTCATTGGCCATTTGTGAACATGCCCAAATGACCTAAAAGTCACTTATCAATAGGACTTGGTCCCAAATCTCTCATAACCTGATTGAGACTTTTTTCAACTTTAGCTTCTCCATCTTCTTCTCTAAATTTTTTTTGTAGGTTTTTCTCTTTACTTTCTCTCCTCACGCAGCAACCCACTCCCTTGGTGTTTGGAGCAATCGAGCAATCCACGACGTAGCTCTCTACGGCCTCTTTGAATTGGTATCAGAGCTTTGAACTGTTTCATCACTATAAAGTTGCTCCAAGTGCTTTTCTACTTTAGTCTAAGTTAAATTGAATGCTTTTTCTTGCATTTGGGAGAATTTCATCGCAAAGAATCTTCTTCTTTCGCGATAAAAGTACTAGTTTTGGAGGGTTAGTTCAGCCAGTAGCAAAGCTAAAGCAAATTTTGGGTTTTTTAGAGAGTTTTGTTATGAAGAATCTCTTCTATTGCTCTTCTTGTATCCCCACAGGTCATTTTCAGCATCTACGTTGCTGATTTTTTCATTTATAGATCCTTTATTACAGAAACTCTCTCTCATTTCAAGTGGGAGAACATGTAGAAAAATTGAGGAAGTGCATACTTGTTGGAAACTTATTGCAGTAGTTCATTTCTCTGATTTTACAAGTCATACTGCTGCGAAAATTAGGGCTTTTGTGAAAACAAGCACCCGTTGACTCGGTTTTACATCTATGTAATGCCTTTTGTGGTTGAAAAACAACAAATTTGTTGTTTTTAATGCAATTATAGCTTACTGGAATGTTTTGAATTTTTTCACAAAAACTTTTGAAACTTGATTTTTGCAAGTTTGAATAGTTTTTGGGCTTAATTTCTCAGCTATAGTCTTGTTAGGTGATTGCACACAGGACAACAGGTGAATTTTATCTTTTTCTTTTTGGATGAAATTTTGAAGCTCTCAGTGTGCAAACATGGCTTCTACCTCCTCTAATATGAATAGATTTGTGGAAAGAGATTTGAAGGTGGCGGTTTTGATTTGTGGAAAGAGAGAATGTTGGGTGTTCTCTTTCTAAAGATTGAGAGGGGGCTCTTGAGAAAGTCAAGCCTGAAGATATGATAGATGCATCATGAATGAACCTAAAAAAGAAGGCCATCACTTACATCAAGATGGATATACCAGATGAAATCTTAGTGGATTTGAAAGGCCTTACAACTGCTTTTGAGGTATGGGAGAAGCTGAAAGCCACTTATGAAAATACCAAGCCTGTAAATCAAGTGCATCTTATATGTAAGCTAGTGTATATGTAGCTTAATGAGTCAAAAAATGCAATTGAGCACTTATATGCTTTTACAGGTACTCTTTCATAATTGCAGGACTCTGGATTACTTGCATTTGATGATAAGCTGAAAGCCATCTTTTTGTTGATGACCTTACCTGATTCATGGGAAACATTGTTGTTCCACTTTTGAATAGCCCCAATCTTACCTTTGATGGTGTAAGAGGTTCTATTTTGAATGAAGAAATAAGGAGGAAAGCTAGTGGAAAGGGCAGTGGTTCAACCAATGTGACTAAAGGAAGAATAAAAAAGAAAAGTGTAAATGTATAGAGGGACAAGAGCAATAGCAAAGGCAAGGCTGAATTGACTTGTTACCAATGTGGTAGGAAAGGTTACAAGAAACTTGATTACAGATACTACAAAGTTGAACTAGAAAGAAAGAAGTACATAGGTGACAAGAAGAAAAAGGATACCAAGAACGAAGGATTCAGGTGCATCATTCCATGTTACTCCTATTAAGGACTCTTTCATGCAGGTAGCCATGGACATGTATATCTTGGAAATAACCATGCTTATTCTATTGAAGGTGTTGGCATAGTGCATCTCACTACGGATGGTACTTCTGAGCTTGTTTTGCATGATTTAAGGTATGTACCAAGCATCAAGAAAAGCTTATTGTCTATTGGGAAAATCGATATGCATGGATATAGTACCCTCTTTGAGAAAGGGTCATGGAAGCTTATCAAAGGCTCTAGGCTGATTGTTAAAGGAACAAAGAAAGGGATGCTTTATTGCTTGCATGGTAAAGTAAGGATTGTTAAAGGTACAAAGAAAGGGACTCTCTATTGCTTGCATGGTAAAGCCTTGCCGGGCAAGTTTATTGCTTTGGCTAAAATCCATTCACATATGGAATTATGGCGTCAAAGGCTTGGGCACATGAGCCAAAAGGTCCTTGATAAACTATGTAATTTGGACAAGTTTGATGCTAAAGACTCAAATCTTGATTTTTGTAATGAATTCCAATATGTTAAGTAAGTAAAGAATTCCTACTACTCAAGTGTCTCTCATAAGTCTAATGTGTTTGATCTTGTTCATTCTAAATTTTATCTTTTTTTATGTATGAAATTTTGAAGCTCTTAGTGTGTAAACATGGCTTCTACCTTCACATTGGTATAAGCAATAGCAAAGGCAAGGCCGAAGTGACTTGTTACCAATGTGGTAGCAAAGGTTACAAGAAGCTTGATTACAAGTACTACAAAGCTGAACTAGAGAGAAAGAAGAACATAGGTGATAGGAAGAAAAAGGATACCAAGAATGAAGCATATGACAACTCAAAGGACAAGGGCAAAGAGAATGCCAATGTGGCCTCTAGTGTCGTCATTGAGGAGCTATCAGATGCAGAAGATATACTTTGTGCTACTATGGTAGCAGATAATGCCGAAGTTATTGATGCTTCTGTTAATATTCATGCACAAGATATTCAAATCACAAAGAGGGATCTGATTGTTGCCTTGCTTATTGTGAATGATGCTTTGTCACAAACATGGGTTATGGATTCATGTGCATCATTCCATGTTACTCCTATTAAGGAGTGTTTTACTACCTTCCATGCAGGTAGCCATGGACATTTATATCTTGGAAATAACCATGCTTATTCTATTGAAGGTATTGGCATAATGCATCTCACTATGGATGGTGCTAACGAGCTGGTTTTGCATGATGTAAGGTATGTACCAAGCATCAAAAAAAGCATATTGTCTATTGGGCAAATGGATATGCATGGATATAGTACCCTCTTTGAGAAAGGATAATGAAAGCTTATCAAAGGATCTAGGTTGATTGTTAAAGGTACAAAGAAAGGGATGCTTTATTGCTTGCATGGTAAAGCAAGGATTGTTAAAGATAGAAAGAAAGGGACTCTTTATTTCTTGCATGGTAAAGCCTTGCTGGGCAAGTTTATTGCTTTGGTTGAAATCCATTCACATATCGAATTATGGCGTAAAAGGCTTGGGCACTTGAGCCAAAAAGGCCTTGATAAACTATGTAATTTAGACAAGTTTGATGTTAAAGACTCAAATCTTGATTTTTGTAATGAATGCCAATATGTTAAGTAAGTAAAGAATTCCTACTACTCTGGTGTCTCTTGTAAGTCTAATGTGCTTGATCTTGTTCATTTTGAATTTTATCTTTTTTTTTTGGATGAAATTTTGAAGCTCTCAATGTGCAAACATGGCTTCTATCTCCTCTAATATGAAGAGATTTGTGGAAAGGGATTTGAAGGTAGCAGTTTTGATTTGTGGAAAGAGAGAATGTTGGGTATTCTCTTTCTAAAGATTGTGAAGGGTCTCTTGAGGAAGTCAAGCCTGAAGATATGACAGATGCAACATGAATGAACCTAAATAAGAAGGCCATCATGTACATCAAGATGGATGTACCAGATGAAATCTTAGTGGATTTGAAAGGCCTTACAAATCCTTTTGAGGTATGGGAGAAGCTGAAAGCCACTTATGAAAATACCAAGCCTGTAAATCAAGTGCATCTTATGCGCAAGCTAGTATGTATGCAACTTGATAAGTCAAAAAATGCAGTTGGGCACTTATCTGCTTTACAGGTA
>CM035414.1:69967130-69982130 GCA_020310875.1 Ceratopteris richardii | reverse complement strand
TTGACTCAGGGTGTAGCAATCACCTGAGTGGCAACATAGCTTTGATGACTGATTTGGAAAATAAGGTAACTAATCATGTAGTTCAGACAGGTGACAATACAAAGCATAATGTGAAGTCAATTGGATTAGTGAAGGCCAAGGATGGAAGTACTCTCTTGATTAAGGTTTTGTATGTTTCTACAATTCCAAAGAATTTGATGTGTAGGACAAATTGTTCTAAAAGGTTATGAGGTTAGATTTACTAATGAAGGAGTTTTTGTAGAAGACCCTAGCAATGGGTATAAACAAATTGTTTCAGGAAGAAAGAAGGAAGATTGTTCACATTGAAGATTCAAGGTAACATTGGTCATGCCTTGTTCACCTATGGACATAAGATTTCAAAGTTAGATCTTTGACACAAAAGGCTTGGACATTTTAATGAAAGAGGAATTAAAGATATGGTTAACAATGGTTCAGTGCTTGGATTGCCTAATGTGTCAGGTCAACATATGACATACAGATGTGAAGCATGTCAATTAGGTAAGGCTCATAAGCAATCTTATTCCAAGCATGGTTTTATGTATTTAGAGAAGCTTGAATTGGTACACACAGATGTGTGGGGACCATCAAAGGATTTCAGTATCAATGGTTTAAGGTATTATGTGATTTATGTTGATGATGCTACCAGATGGATCACTATCTATGTGATCAAAGATAAGTTAGAGGTATTCAATACACTGAAACATTATCATGTGTATGCAAAGAGAATTACAGGTCAAAAATTGAAGAGACTAAGGTCAGATGGAGGGGGAGAGTATTTTTTTAATGAGTTCAGTGATTACTTGTGGAATGCAGGTATAAAAAGGGAAGTTACTTGCAGGTACTCTCCTCAACAAAATGGTGTAGCACAAAGGAGGAATAGAACTCTTGTTGAGTTTGCAAGATCCATGATGAAGGAGAAAAATTGCCCAAATTATTTGTGGGCTAAGGTTGTAAATACAGCCACATATTTGGTCAATATGTTACCATGTAAAGATTTGCAGGGTATGACACCATATGAGGCATGGTGGGGTAAAAGACCTACTCTAGATCATGGCAAAGTATGTGGATGTTTGGCATATGCATATGTACCATCTCAATTGAGGCACAAATTGGAACCTATGTTAAAAAGTATGTGTTCATTGGATATGATGATAAGCAAATGGGATATAGGTTGTGGAGTCCATCCACAAAACAAGTCCTTGTATCAAAGGATGTTACATTTGATGAGAAAGGTACTTGGTATGCAGGTACAATCAATATTCATGCAGGTGATGAAGAATTAGTGAATCAAAAGAAAGGTAAATCAAAGGTTCAGATATTTGATGAAGAGGAGAACAATGAAGTACATGTTGAAGTTGAAGAAGTGCCAAGGTTTGATCCAAAATGTGATGAACCAGAAACCTCAAGAAGTGGAGAACTCAAAAGGTCATAAAGACACAAATGGAAACCTTCAAGGTATAGCTATGACACTTCTTTTTTGGCTACCAAAGATTATGCTTATATGATAAAGGCAGATGAAGATCCTTCTACATATGAAGAGGCAAAAGGTAAGGAAAATTGGGAGAAAGCTATGCAAGAAGAGTATGATGCATTGATGGAAAATGAGATATGGGATTTGGTTCCTAAACCAAATAGTGAGAAGATCATTGGATGCAAATGGGTCTACAAAACAAAGAGGTATGCAGATGGAAGTGTGTCTAGGTATAAAGCTAGACTTTTTGTGAAAGGTTTGTCTCAAACATATGGTATAGATTATGATGAAACCTATCGTCCTGTGGCAAAGATGACAACCATCAGGACACTCATAGCTATTGTTGCATGTAAAGGTTGGAAATTATGTCAATTAGATGTGAAGAATGCTTTTTTAAATGGTTACATTTTAGATGATGTTTTCATGGAGCAACCACAAGGATTCAGAAATGAAAGGTATCCATATCATGTATGTAAGCTCAAAAGAGCTTTGTATGGTTTGAAGCAAGCCCCAAGGGCATGTAATTATAGACTTGTGAAGTTCTTGAAGGAACTTGGTTTTCAAGTATCTAAAGTAGATAGTAGCTTGCTTGTCAAAGCAAGTGATGATGGGTTCATTTACATGTGCATATATGTTGATGATATAATTCTTACAGGTACAGATGAAAAGGGGATACAAAGTCTAAAGAAGCAGATGGAGAAAGAGTTCAAGATTAGTGACTTGGGAGACTTGTCATATTTCTTGGGCATGGAGATCTCATACACTCAACATGGAGTGTATGTAACTCAAGAAAGGTATTTGAAAAACTTGTTGATCAAGTTTAAGATGGATGATTGCAGGGTAGCACCTACTCCAATGGAGGTGAATCACAAATTGAGCAGATATGGAGGAGAAGAATTCAAGGACATGAAGCTATATCAAAGTTTGGTTCGTAGTCTGATCTATGCTACATTAACTAGGCCTGATTTGTCATATGCAGTTGGAGTATTATCTCAATTCATGCATTGTCCTAGGAAAGAACATTGGGTTGCAGGACAAAGGGTGTTGAGGTACATTAAGGGTACACTCAAAGAAGATTTGTATTATGGGTTTACATCAGATACAAACATCAAGAATTATAGAGATACAAATTGGGCAAGTAATCCTGATGATAGGAGATCAACTTATGGATACTTGTGTTATGTGGGAGATAAGCTAATCTCTTGGTGTTCTAAGAAGCAAGACATAGTTGCTTTATCATCTACAGAAGCAGAGTACAAAGGTATGGTTGAAGTTGCAAAGGAAATCATATGGCTAAAGACTCTCATGAAGAGTTTTGACATCATTCAAAGTACACCAACTATTCATGGAGATAACATGAGTTCATTGTATTTAGCTGCTAATCCTGTTTTTCATGCCAGGACTAAACACATTGAGATTCAGTATCACTTTCTAAGAGAGAAGGTGATGGATAAAGAGATTGAAGTCGTACATACTTCAACAAAAGTTCAGATAGCTGATATGCTAACAAAAAGCTTGGATGGACCAAAGCTACAGAGATTCAAAGACATGGAAGGTATAAAGAAGATAGAGAAAACCTCAATTGATGATTGAGGGGGAGTTGTTGGTGCAAGGTGTCAGCTAAAGAAATGGTTGATTTTAATGCACTAATATGCTTCTATTTGGTAAAAAAATACGTTTGATTGTAGGTACTCGAAAGGATGTTGTCAGAGATGGCTTCTCAAGGGCCCGCAGATAAACGGGAAGGGTAAATCATATTGGCAGCAGTTCCGAGAATCAAACAAGAGGGCATTCTGTTAGCGGCAGAGAAATCTAACGATGGGCGGCTCGTAATGGAGGCAATGGTCTACAGCAGACAGAGGGAAAGAAGGCTTCTGCGTCTTCATGTCGACTCTCTACAGATTGTGGGGAAAACCAAGGGAAGGTAATTGTTGGAAGGGGAGGAAGTCTTCTGTTCTTCGTGCTCTCAGTTTTTTCTGAACAAGGCAATACTGTGGGAGCGGCTGAGAACGAAGAAAAGGATGGATTCCCTTATTTCGATATACAGGGATATCTGAGATGATCAAAGGTTGTTGGTGTTGTACCGCTACAATAGGTGCTAGCATATCTGCAGAATCTAGGCATTGCAGTCGAAGGAGATTGACGGTTTTGAGAGGAGAAGTTCTGTTGACTTGTCACCTGAGGCCTCGGACTTGAAGCACTATCGTTTCATGAATTGGAGTATCTAAAGCATTTCAGATTGTGTGAAGGATGCTTTGGATTTTCTTGTAATCCACTTGAAGAATGATGATGAGCGAACATAGCAGGCACTTTAAAGCACTATAGGGCCTGTCGCATTTTCTTCCTAGTTCAAGAGGAGCAGTTCAGAGGATATAATTGTTTATGCGAAGAAGACCTTAAGAAAGGGGCTAACGCTAACTTCAATATGATGAAAACATTGTATCACCTGCACATTTCAGAACTCAACAAGAGATCAAGAAGGTCACGAACCTATTTAAATGTAGAACTGAAGATATAAAAAGCTAACTTCCATGCATTTGATGTGAAAGGTAAAGTCAGTCAGGACCAATTTGTACAGTGCAGATATGAGAGAGCTGTTGTCCATGAATGAACGATCACAAACAATGAAAACAAAGGCGGAGCTGCTGTCTGAGGAGAACACCCGAAGCAACTGTAGATCTACTATAGTGAAGGGACAAAGAACAGCTAGTGCTAACTCAAAAAGAATGTGATTGATTCTTTGTTCAACGTGATGCATTTGTTTTGTAAATGATCATATGCGGAGAGGAGAAGGCTGGAGAAATCAAACGTTGTTCAAGGAATTCCTTTAAAAGCACTTCTGTGCATGCTCGAGGGGAGGAAGTCGTTTTTTTGTGAAGACATTGGAGGAGAAGGGCGCGGTGTGCAGGCATCGAGGAAACAGTTTAGGAGGCCTACTTTGACTCTATCTTCAAGAATTAGGTATTCGATGAAGCCGAAGCTTGGGGAACTCTAGAGTTTGAGATCTGAGTCAAAGGGAAGCTCTTTCCTTTCGTTTTTACCACATACTGCTATCGGGGGGTCCGACTTCTGAAGGGGGTGGGGTTTCTCCCGTATAGATGTTGGTGACTGAGGTGGGAGTTTTTCGGGAAGCTTCCTTTGTTGGGTTGTTTTTTTGTGTGCAGGCATGCACGCAGAACAGAAAAGGGGGGGGGGTTGCTGATTGGAGGACATCTACCAGATCGATCTTGAAGAATGAAGGGAAGAGCATTTTTTAGAGAAATGGATGGCAAAATATTTCGTGGCTTTCTGGGCGCTGGGTGTACAATGCAAGGAGGAGCTTCTGCTGAATGTGGACAGTAGTAGGAGTCACAAAAAGGGGGGAAAAAGTTCAGGAGGGAGAAGTAAGTTTTATCATCCTTGGTTCTTTTGGCTCTCCGGCTGTAGACAAGGAAGTAAAATTAGGCAAGTAGAGGGGCTCAATGTTTTCTGGAGGCATGATGCATAAAGACTGTAGAGGATGACAGTAGTTCGGGGGTTCGACCCAGCAGTTCTCAACCCGCCAAGAGTAGACCTTCTGGAGGGATTCACTTCTAGTGAAAATGGATACCCCAATAGAAATGAACAGTAGATACTGTTGAAATCATTGCCCTTGTTGAGCAGCTTAGACATGAGGAGTATGAAAGCGGAAGTGACCGAACAAAAGCTGAGTTCATAAGGACAAATATTCAAGACCAGGAACTTATTGATCGTATGTTGGGGTTTGTCAAATGAGATCGCATCTGGAGCACGAATGACCGATTGGTGGCTGAAGTTCCAAGCGAAGGATAAGGACAGAAGATGAACACTGTTTGGATTAGCTATATCGGCCATCTGGGTGATCGAGGTAAGGGCTGAGCCACCGCCCTGGCACTAATTGCTTCTAGACCATGTTTCTTTTGGTATGTCGCATCCTTTGTACTATGGTTGTAGTTTCTTATTGGATACCTGATTGAATCCGTCAGTAGTCATATGCCTGTCTCAAAGATTATGCCATGCATGCGTAAGTGTAGACTCTTTGTACAGTGAGAATGCAAATGACTCAATAAGCCCGGGCCCTATTGTAGTCTCTTTGAAGGGTGCCTGGTTGAATCCGCCAATAGTTTTATGCTACAGAGCCTCGCTTTATTTTTTATGCTGCTTTGGATACCTTTCAAATTTGGTCTGCTGCAATGAATGGAGGAAACTCTTATGGCCATACATGGTGCATACGTGGAGCTTCATTTGTTTCATATCTGCTTCTTGTTACATGAATTTGCAATGAGAGCTAAAAATTGAGTTGACTCACTACAACAGTTTGTTGAACCAATTCAGTTCGCTTGTGTCTTTATAGATGCCACAAAAGAGTCAAAGCTATAGAAAATCAAAGTTGATATCAGTAATTACTGGAATCAAAGCTGATACTTTTATGCCATTAAGATTTTAATCACACACCTACCATGCTGCCGTTAAAATACATATACTCCACTTATTTCCTGAAGGAAGTGTCTCCATCAAGGTACAATCTGTCTAAATAATATGGTACATAACTGCGAGTTAGAACCTTGGACTTATTGCTGATCCTCTGCTTGGCTTGTGTGAAGTTATTTGCTCTTGTCTAGTCTACTCATTTGGCCATAACAGGTTGCTACTATCTTTGGAGGAGTGGAATAAATTCCTTACTTTCTCTAGACTTATGTAAATATGGCCATCTACTAGGAAGCATGAGCCGGAAATCTTTTTTCTTCTCAGTTCATTGTCCTAGGTTTTGGCAGGCACTAACCATTAATTAGAAATCTTCTTCTGCTCATGACATGCTATACGGTTTCGATGTCGATAAATGCAATTGGGGTCGAAAGGGTGTGGAAGAGGGTGAGATAGAGTGTGCGTGCAAGTACATGTGAGGGTGTGTGAGAGCACTTATGTGAATGTATGTGTGTGTAAGATAAAGAGGAGAAAAAACGAGCAGATGAGGAGAAGGGTGGGGCATGTGTGAGAAGGAAAGGAAAGAAGTGGGAAAAGAAAGTGGAAGTGTGTAATTACGTGTGTGTGCATGAAGGGAGGAGAGGAAAGGAGAAAGAGAGAAAAGTGAGGGCATGTGTATAGCGAGAGAACCTGTGTGACATGTACTGGGGATCTTAAAGAGGATATATTCGAGAGCAATTGTGGACTCAGAGTAAATGAAAGTGGCATACTACAAGTTAATTGAACAAAACATAGGTGTGTGTAAGACACTTTCCTTTGGACTAAGAGGCCCTACATTTTGGTGCGTCTGCCGGGAATTGGCTTAGCACATCTCATTGAGAGTGCTACGAGTTCGCTTGGTGCCCCAATCTTGTGGCACAGCCAAGTCGATCCCAGATCTTCTTTGGCCTTCATTAAAGAAATGGCCCAACAAAAGCAAGCATGTGGTTTTGAGAAGGCCAACATGAGGCAACCGAATTTTGGACAAAATAGGAGATGGATATATTCTCATCCGACCATGAGACATCATGTGAACCAAGAGTGGCGATTTGGCCCGATATCAAATTATGTGAGATGCTGGAGTTGCGAGCAGGTGGGGCATATAGCCAAATATTGCCCTCGCATATGCAGCCCGTTGGATTTTGTCCCCACATGTGAGGACTGCGGGAAAAAGCGGTTATGTGAGCACATGTGTAGCTCAAAAGAAGTGAATGTCAAAAAGGTTGCAACAAATGGACCTGATAAGTGTGTATCTTCTCTATATGTGGAGGTTGACAAGAGCGGAGTTACTTCGTCGACAGAGACCGCAAGAGCAAGTGAGAACAAGGACACTGGATCTCCGGACCGAGGCTTGGTAGAACTTGTGAAGAGCCTGGAATGTCAAGTCAATTGGCTGCATGTGGAGCGGGATGGCGATAAGGTCAAGATGGAGAGAATAGAGGAAAATCAAGTGAAAATGGCAGAAGTCTTAGGAAATTGGGAAAAGCAAATGCGATTGGTGGAAAGTGAGAATAAAGAGTTAAAGGGGGAAAACAACAACTTAAAAAGACAAATCCAAACACTTCAGCATGAAAGCGGGGTTAGAAGGGGAAAGCAAATGAGAAAAGAAGTCTTGGACATTAGAACTGGTCAGGTAACGATAGACTGCTACCATGTCATGATCGAAGAAGAGCCCTCAAGAGATAGGGATGACCTGATGAGGAGAGTCGAACGAATGGAGCATGAAATTGAGAAGGTACAAAGCATAATCCGTCGATATAGTGATCAAGCGGGTAAGGCATGTGAGGAGTTCCACCTCGAGTTAGAAAGAATGAAAAGTGCCCAAGCAGAGAGCGATGAGAAAGTGAGACGGGTAGAGAAAGAGAATGCAAGGCTGAGTAGCAAGCTCGATAGGTGGATGAATCGGAAAGACGATGAGATGCGAGGACAGATGGAAGATGCAAAAGCGGGGAAAATGGAGGAAGAGTTGAAAGCGGTGTTGGACAGGTTGAGTGCGTTCGGAGCAGAGTTAGAAGAGACAAAGAATGAGCTATCGAAAAAGGTAGATGATCTAGATGTAGAAAATATGGGAAGGATTTGGGAGGAAAGGTCAATCCGAGAAGAGGTTGAGAAGTTGACTCTTCGAGTTGGGAAGAGGGAGGATGTTCCCCAAGGATCCGAAAAAAGGAAGGGAGAGGATAAAGAGATGGAGCAAATAGATTCAGTTCCGAGGCATCGATTGTGACCTGTTCCAATATCAGAGTGATATTGAATACAACAAACAAGGATTAAGAGACCTAGCGGCGAGGCTTGAGGCACTAAGAGGTGCAACGGCTAATGGTAGTTTTCAAGGTCATCTATCAGGTCAGGTGGAATCTCTGCGAGGCAGAGGTTGGAGATGAAAACGAAATAGATAAGGCGACGGATGTCGGTAAGGACAGCTTGAGTCTGATTAGGGTTTGCTTTGCGGATTGCGAGTCAGAGATGTGAGGACGGGCGGATCAAGTCTGTTGTATGCTTAGGACTGAAGTGGCATTTTTTGGGGTTTCAGGTCGACGAGGTTGTTAGTATGTGCGGGTTTTGCGAGGACGGGTTGACCATGGCATTAGTGGTTGGATTTTGGCTTGAGTAGCGGCAGAGAGGAGATGTGTCTCATCGGGATGTCCACGGGGAGTTATATGTGTGTCGTGATCGGGATGGTTGGGAAAAGGTCCTTTCTTTGGTCTCCTAATTCTCGAGATGCGGGAATGAAAAGAAAAAAAAAGAAAAAAATATATGTTTATGTATATGTGCATGTGGTTACGCGCCTATGTGGGCCGATAGGTGGGTGGATCCACTTTGGCCAGGTGGTCAAAGCCACGAACCGACGTCGGTTTCACATAGGGCTAGCCATCTTTGTGTCGTGTGCTGCATTGGGCTGGTAGATGGGTGGAATAAACTCGATCGGGTGGTCGAGCCCACGAGTCGCATCCAGCTTCGGCATAGGCCGACAAGTATGAGTAAATATGTGAATAAAAAAGGGAAAAAAAAAATTGAATGGGAAAAATTCCTCGCTCGAGGGGGGACAGAAGAGAGGGGAGAGAGCATGATGCTCGGATGGGAATATGTGTCTATGTTTGTAGGGATATGGGAATGTGGGGACTCCTAATGAGGCATGTCGAATCGATGCTTAAGCTCGGCTAGGGTTTTGGCTGCGACATGTCTGTGGAAGACTTGGACTCGACGGATCCAAGCGTGCTAGTGACTTTGTTCGTCTGTGAACTCTTGGGAGGTGCTCATTTTGGTTCTTAGGTTGTGCAACTACTTGTGATGTCTTGAAGCATGTCGACGATGAGCGATCTTGTTGGAGTGAGCTCGTGTTAGGCTTGAGTGGTCCTTGTCATGTATCCATCAAGTTAGAGTGGTGTGGTGGTGACCTAGCATATGATCTAGTCAATGAGCAAGAAAAACAGAGAAATAGACAGAAAGGCAAGTGGGAATAGGAAACCCTAGGTCGAAGAGGCATGAAAAATAAACGGGAGAACTCGATGAGAAACAGAAGAAGAATTGGGGGGGTGGCCGTATACCCGATAAGGGCATCAAAAATGAAATTTAAGAATGGTACTTGCTTACATATATATGGTGTGTGTAGAAAGTGAGTTGAGTATGCACGTGGAATAGAGATTCGTGACGTGTTGAACGAATAGTCGAGAATAGTGATGAGAGGGAATGTGGACATGTCTTCTACTTGTATGTAGGTTGTGTGTGATGAGAATGCATGTGTGATGTGGGATCATGATGTATGTGTTGAGTATATATGTGTGATGTGGATGATTGATATGATTGTCTTTTCATTTTGGTTGTAGATATTATAGTTTGATGAAAAATGATCTAATATGTTTGATGAGTTTGCAGACAGGTGGACATGACGATGAAGATGCAAGAAGATGGACAAAGATGGTAAGTGAAATGATTGGATTTTGGTACTAACTGACGATTGTATGAGGGTGATTGTAGGTGCTACATTGAGGAAGAAGAGAATAGGCATGCAAGGTAAAGATTTGTATTTGATTGAGTGATGAGCACATGGTGGATGATTCAAGTGTAAGAACATATTTGGCTCGTCGAGGACGACTTCGCAAGCAAAAGAGGGGAGTATGTCAGCTCATGAAATGGTTGATTTTTATGCACTAATATGCTTCTATTTGGTAGAAAAATATGCTTGATTGTAGGTACTCGAACAGTCGATCAGATGGTTTCCTTCGCGGAGCTATGACCGAGATGCATTTGTGGGTATATTGAGGACTTGTGCCAGGAACAAAGTCTTGAGCAAAGGCACTAGAATACATGATGATCTTCAATGACAAGGTTTAGTTGGAAAGTGCTCAGATGCCCTCATTTCTATGTACGCAAGGTGTGATGCTTTAGTTAAAGCACATCGAGTGGTTGATGAGCTACCTGTGTGAGATGTCATCACTTGGTCCACATTAATCAAGGCATATGCCCAGGGGGGCCATGGTGAACATGCACTTGATTGCTTTCAACAAATGCAACAAAATGGAATTCCTCTAGATGGAGTGAATTTTGCTTGTGCTTTGGAAGCCTATTCCAGCACAAGAGCAACAGATATAGGGGAGCAACTCCACATCGAAATTTCCAGGAGAGGTCTGTTGAACAAAGATTCCCTTCTTGGTGATACATTGGTGGACATGTATGCTAAGTGTGGCAGTTTTAAATCTAAGTATATTGAAAGCATCTGCGAGCATTGGCGCTTTGGAAGTAGGAAAGGTAATACATAATGAGATTGACTTCCAAGGTTTATTGAAGGATGATGATATCCTGGGTGCTGCTATAGTAGATATGTACGCAAAGTGTGGTGCTCTAGAGGCAGCAAGGCAGGTACTTAATGACCTTCCTATACAGAGTGTTGTTTCTTGGAATGCACTTATTGGTGGATATTGCTAAGCGGGTCATATTGAGCATGCATCCATCCGTTTGGAACATATGAAAGCTAAGGGTCTCTCTCTTGGAGTATGTTGATTGATTTTTCATTATCTATGATGGCAAAGTGTTGTGGAAACCTTAAACACCTCTCACTTCACAAGGCTGATCTAGTATCTGACAAGGGACCGTTTTAATTGGCAAAGGAAAAAACCAAAACTGGCCGCTTTTCGTTTTTTTTTGCAGAAAAGAGGGGTTCTATCCCTTCAGTTAGTTTTGTCAATTGCGTGTGGCTGGAAAAAAAGAGGACCGAATACATGAGGGGGCTATCGCATTTTTTGTAGCTCTCTTTTTGGGCAGATAACAGAGAGGAGTGTGCGGACATAGAGAAGGAGCTCTGCTCGGGGATCTTTGGGGAGGTTTTCCTCACTCTTGTTGTAGAGAGGGGGGGGAGAGGTGTGTACCTACTGAAGAAGGGGATATAGACGGACGACGACTTGGCTTCGGAATGGGGAAAAAGGGAATAAAAGGGCATCACGGTAGAGGACAAGACTGAGGAATTGTGCGCATTGGGCTGAGCTAGATGGAAGGAAGGACGTTGTCAGAGATGGCTTCTCAAGGGGCCCGCAGATAAAAGGAAGGGTAAATCATATTGGCAGCAGTTCCGAGAATCAAACAAGAGGGCATTCCGTTAACGGCAAAGAAATCTGACGATGGGCGGCTCGTAATGGAGGCAATGGTCTATAGCAGACAGAGGGAGAGAAGGCTTCTGCGTCTTCATGTCGGCTCTCTACAGATTGTGGGGAAAACCAAGGGAAGGTAATTGCTGGAAGGGGAGGAAGTCTTCTGTTCTTCGTGCTCTCAGTTTTTTTTGAACAAGGCAATACTGTGGGAGCGGCTGAGAACAAAGAAAAGGATGGATTCCCTTATTTCGATATACAGGGATATCTGAGATGATCAAAGGTTGTTGGTGTTGTACCGCTACAATAGGTGCTTGCATATCTGCAGAATCTAGGCATTGCAGTCGAAGGAGATTGACGGTTTTGAGAGGAGAAGTTCTGTTGACTTGTCACCTGAGGCCTCGGACTTGAAGCACTATCGTTTCATGAATTGGAGTATCTAAAGCATTTCAAATTATGTGAAGGATGCTTTGGATTTTCTTGTAATCCACTTGAAGAATATGAGCGAACATAGCAGACACTTTAAAGCACTATAGGGCCTATCGCATTTTCTTCCTAGTTCAAGAGGAGCAGTTCAGAGGATATAATTGTTTATGCGAAGAAGACCTTAAGAAAGGGGCTAACACTAACTTCAATATGATGAAAACATTGTATCACCTGCACATTTCAGAACTCAACAAGAGATCAAGAAGGTCACGAACCTATTTAAATGTAGAACTGAAGATATAAAAAGCTAACTTCCATGCATTTGATGCGAAAGGTAAAGTCAGTCAAGACCAATTTGTATACTGAAGATATGAGAGAGCTCTTGTCCATGAATGAACGATCACAAAAAATGAAAACAAAGGCGGAGCTGCTGTCTGAGGAGAACACCCGAAGCAACTGTAGATCTACTGTAGTGAAGGGACAAAGAACAGCCCGTGCCAACTCAAAAAGAATGTGATTGATTCTTTGTTCAAGGTGATGCATTTGTTTTGTAAATGATCATACGCGGAGAGGAGAAGGCTGGAGAAATCAAACGTTGTTCAAGGAATTCCTTTAAAAGCACTTCTGTGCATGCTCGAGGGGAGGAAGTCGTTTTTTTGTGAAGACATTGGAGGAGAAGGGCACGGTGTGCAGGCATCAAGGAAACAATTTGGGATTCCTACTTTGACTCTATCTTCAAGAGTTAGGTAGTCGATGAAGCCGAAGCTTGGGGAACTCTAGAGTTTGAGATCTGAGTCAAAGGGAAGCTCTTTCCTTTCGTTTTTACCACATACTGCTATCGGGGGGTCCGGCTTCTAAAGGGGGTGGGGTTTCTCCCGTATAGATGTTGGTGACTGTGGTGGGAGTTTTTCGGGAAGCTTCCTTTGTTGGGTTGTTTTTTTTTTGTGCAGGTATGCACGCAGAACAGAAAAGGGGGGGGGGGCTGCTGATTGGAGGACATCTACCAGATCGATCTTGAAGAATGAAGGGAAGAGCATTTTTTAGAGAAATGGATGGCAAAATATTTCGTGGCTTTTTGGGCGCTGGGTGTACAATGCAAGGAGGAGCTTCTTCTGAATGTGGACAGTAGTAGGAGTCACAAAAAGGGGGAAAAAAGTTCAGGAGGGAGAAGTAAGTTTCATCATCCTTGGTTCTTTTGGCTCTCCGGCTGTAGACAAGGAAGTAAAATTAGGCAAGTAGAGGGGCTCAATGTTTTCTGGAGGCATGATGCATAAAGACTGTAGAGGATGACAGTAGTTCGGGGGTTCGACCCAGCAATTCTCAACCCGCCAAGAGTAGACCTTCTAGAGGGATTCACTTCTGGTCAAAATGGATACCCCAATAGAAATGAACAGTAGATACTGTTGAAATCATTGCCCTTGTTGAGCAGCTTAGACATGAGGAGTATGAAAGCGGAAGTGACCGAACAAAAGCTGAGTTCATAAGGACAAATATTCGAGTCTAGGAACTTATTGATCGTATGTTGGGGTTTGTCAAATGAGATCGCATCTGGAGCACGAATGACCGATTGGTGGCTGAAGTTCCAAGCGAAGGATAAGGACAGAAGCTGAACACTGTTTGGATTAGCTATATCGGCCATCTGGGTGATCGAGGTAAGGGTTGAGCCACCGCCCTGGCACTAATTGCTTCTAGACCATGTTTCTTTTGGTATTTCGCATCCTTTGAACTATGGTTGTAGTTTCTTATTGGATACTTGATTGAATCCGTCAGTAGTCATATGCCTGTCTCAAAGATTATGCCATGCATGCGTAAGTGTAGACTCTTTGTACAGTGAGAATGCAAATGACTCAATAAGCTCGGGCCCTATTGTAGTCTCTTTGAAGGGTGCCTGGTTGAATCCGCCAATAGTTTTATGCTACAGAGCCTCGCTTTATTTTTTATGCTGCTTTGGATACCTTTCAAATTTGGTCTGCTGCAATGAATGGAGGAAACTCTTATGGCCATACATGGTGCATACGTGGAGGTTCATTTGTTTCATATCTGCTGCTTGTTACATGAATTCGCAATGAGAGCTAAAAATTGAGTTGACTCACTGCAACAATTTGTTGAACCAATTCAGTTCGCTTGTGTCTTTATAGATGCCACAAAAGAGTCGAAGCTATAGACAATCAAAGTTGATATCAGTAATTACTGGAATCAAAGTTGATACTTTTATGCCATTAAGATTTTAATCACACACCTACCATGCTGCCGTTAAAATACATATACTCCACTTATTTCCTAAAGGAAGTGTCTCCATCAAGGTACAATCTGTCTAAATAATATGGTACATAACTACCAGTTAGAACCTTGGACTTATTGCTGATCCTCTGCTTGGCTTGTGTGAAGTTATTTGCTCTTGTCTAGTCTACTCATTTGGCCATAACAGGTTGCTACTATCTTTGGAGGAGTGGAATAAATTCCTTACTTTCTCAGGACTTATGTAAATATGGCCATCTACTAGGATGCATGAGCCAGGAATCTTTTTTCTTCTCAGTTCATCTTTGTCCTAGGTTTTGGCAGGCACTAATCATTAATTAGAAATCTTCTTCTGCTCATGACATGCTATACGGTTTCGATGTCGATAAATGCAATTGGGGTCGAAAGGGTGTGGAAGAGGGTGAGATAGAGTGTGCATGCAAGTACATGTGAGGATGTGTGGGAGCACTTATGTGAATGTATGTGTGTGTAAGATAAAGAGGAGAAAAAATGAGCAGATGAGGAGAAGGGTGGGGCATGTGTGAGAAGGAAAGGAAAGAAGTGGGAAAAGAAAGTGGAAGTGTGTAATTACGTGTGTGTGCATGAAGGGAAGAGAGGAAAGGAGAAAGAGAGAAAAGTGAGGGCATGTGTATAGCGAGAGAACCTGTGTGACATGTACTGGGGATCTTAAAGAGGATATATTCGAGAGCAATTGTGGACTCAGAGTAAATGAAAGTGGCATACTACAAGTTAATTTAACAAAACATAGGTGCGTGTAAGACACTTTCCTTTGGACTAAGAGGC
>CM035414.1:69959630-69962130 GCA_020310875.1 Ceratopteris richardii | reverse complement strand
TGAAAGTTGGTGAATCGGTTCAGACACATATTTTGAAGCTTAAAGATTTACGAGATCAGTTACTGAATGTTGGATTCAACAATTCCAGATGAAGAGATGGTAAACAGAGTTCTAAACTCACTTCCATCTACGTACCATGCTTTTGTTACTTCTTTATCTCTCTCTACAAGAGATAGAGAAATTTCATTTGAAGAGCTACAATTCCTATTACTTCAAGATGAAGATCAACAAAAGGGTATGGAAGAGAATGATGAAGCCATCTTATCATCATCAAAGGGAAAGAACAAGAAGGAGACAAAGAAGGAACAGAAGATTCAACAATCCAAGAAGGAAAGTAAGTCTTTTAATCCAAAGTCTTCTAGTCCTTTTCCTAATGCTTCCTCTACACCCAAAGAAAAATCTTCGACTACATCTGATTCAAAGAAAGGAGTATGCCATTACTGTAAGAATCTAGGTCATTTCATAGCAAAATGTAAAGCAAGGATTTTCAGTGAGAAGAAGAAAGCATCAGGTAATAGTGTTGAAGATGATCCAAAACCTAAATCTTCAAAGGTAGATTCATATGCATATGCTACTATTGAAGAGATAGCTTTTGATCACGTAGCATTAAATGCAATCTCAAATAATGCTTGGATTTTTTATTTTGGAGCTACTAAGCTGCTATGACAAGTTGTAGAAAGGTATCTTCTTCCCTTTCTAACTCTTCAGGTAGAAGAGTGACCATTGCAGATGGTCATGATTTGGATGTTGTTGGTGTTGGAGAAGTAAACCTTAAGTCCAGAGCAAGTGGAAATTTCACAATTTCCAATGTTCTTTATGTTCCAAAAATAAAGAAGAATTTCTCTCTATCTCGACTTTCTTGTCAAATGGTTATAAAGTAGTTTTTGAGAAAGATTCATGTCACATCCTCTCACCTGATGAGGAGCATTGTCTACTTCAAGGTGAAAACAAAAGTGGCATGTTTGTATTGTCCAAAATTAGTCATGCTAATGTTGCTAGGTCTACTACACCTAAGGAGAACATGAAGTTATGGCATGCTAGATTTGGTCATATCAGTTACACAGTTCTCAAGCATATCAAGGATCAAGGTATGGTGGAGACGTTGCCTAGTTTTGCATTACCAGATGATGGAGAATCATGTGAAGGATGTCTTGAAGGAAAGCTTCACAAACTACCTTTCAAGAAACATGGATTTATCATGGCCACAAGGAAGTTGCAGATCATACATTCAGATGTGAATGGTCCGATGAGAATCAATTCTATTCAAGGTTACAGGTACTTTGTTATGTTCATAGATGATTTCTCGAGATATTCATGGATGTATGGTCTTAAAGTGAAGTCAGAGGTTTTTCCTAATTTCAAGAAGTTCTTAGCTATGGTTGAAAATGAAAGTCAGTCAAAGATCTAGATTTTGAGAAGTGATAGAGGAGGAGAGTACATTTCTAAAGACTTTAAGTCTTTTTTAGAAGACAAAGGTATCTCTCATCAACTCACTATTGCTTACATTCCAGAACAGAATGGTGTTGCAGAGAGAAAGAATAGGATACTTGTTGAGATGACACGAAGTATGATGTCATCCAAAACGCTTTCTCCCAAGATTTGGTTTGATGTAGTACATATAGCTAATCACATTCTGAATAGGTCTTCCACAAAAGCTTTAAAGGTTTTGACATCTTATGAAGCTTATTATGGAAAGAAGCCCAATGTGAGTTACTTCAAAGTTTTTGGTTCCCCAGCTTATGTTCACATTGAGAAGAAGGATCATGGTAAGCTTGATGTAAAAGCCATTAAATCAGTCTTTATTGGTTATGTAATTGAAAGCAAAGGATAAAGATTCTATGTTCCAGATACAGGTGATATCCTACTCTCACGCAATGCATATATTGTAGAAAGTCAAATTTATGATAAGAAGGAAGAGATTCCAGATGACTATGCATTTTTCAGATGAAATTTGGATACTTACATTCAGCCATACAAGGGGGGTGATGAACCTTCTCAAACTCTAAGAGATACAAGTGAAGAGAGAATTTCATTACCTACATTAGTACCTAGTCCATCATCAATACCTCTTGAAGTTCTGCCTTATGAAGTTGGAGAATGTTCTAGAGTTCCAGAAGTAAGAGATACTGAAGAACGAGGGGATATACCACCACTTTTCAAGAATACACCAAAGTGGTTATATCAAACATGGAAGGACACTGGTATAAAGGAATACATACGAAGAACTAGAAGTCATATCAGGAGGCAACAAAGAGACCAGGTAAATTATGCAAAACATTTTGAGATTCATAATTTTTTAGCTCTTACTTCAGCTTAGAATGAACCAGCTAATGTTCAAGATGCACGAAGTAGTCCTGTATGGAAGAAAGCTATGCAAGAAGAGATTGATTCCATCCATAAGAATCAAACATGGAAGCTTTGTGAGTTACCAAAAGGTAAGAAAGCTATTGGTGTTAAGTGGATCTTCAAAATCAAAACAAAAGTAGATGGTACCATAGAC
>CM035414.1:69934630-69954630 GCA_020310875.1 Ceratopteris richardii | reverse complement strand
ACAAAAAATATGCCTTTGCACTATCACTGTCAAGACCTGAACGCAGGTTGTTTGGATGGGAGGTGCTACCTTAGCCAAGGCACCCTCTTGCCTTCTTGAAGAAGGATCCATAAGGTATGTATCATATGCTTCAACTCTAGAGTTTTTTTTACCAAATGTGAACATTGTTTCCAACAACCACCACACAATTTTAACCCTTTACATCAGCCCTTAGCTTTGCAAATGCACTTCTTTAACTTCTTCATGTCACACTTCTCTTGGATGACTCCTTCTTTTACCTTGCTGCTTGCTTGTTGCTCATTACAACCCTCGGGAATCTCTTCAAGTCCTTTTGTACTCTTTGACACTTTATGGTATCCCTTCTTTAGAGTCTTCTACTCCTCCTTTGTTGGGAAGCTCAATCATAGGCTTCAACCTTCTCGAAACAATCTTCAAATTGATGGCAGCCCACTCCAAGTTTGATGGAAGATCCCTTGACTTCTTGCTAATCTTCAGGAATTGCTTTGTTTTTCTTCAAATCCTTCCAATCTTTGTGAGTCTTCTCATGGACATCTTTTCTTTTAATACCTTCAACTTTGGTTCCAATCTTCAAGTCTTCAATATTTTAAGTGTTTGACAACCTTTTAGCTTGGGCTCCTTCCTTTGCTTTGGCTCCAAGCTTTGTGTCCTTGCTTTATCCAAGATTTTCCCACTTTGTTTTGACTTGTCCAAATAGGAGCATTGATTTGACTTCCTATAGCTAAAATCAAGAATCAAAAACTTCTACTTATCATAACATTGACATACTTATAGTTTTTTTCAAATCTTTATCTCAATGGGTTTTAGCCACAACAAGATACATCAACAAAATTCATGCGTAGTAGCATTGCATCTTACCAATCTTCATGGCATCTAAAAACATGTTCTTTTAGCTCATATATCATTGAACATGGCCAACCTTTAAAGATTCAATATCATGCTAACAAATCTACATAATCATGTATGGAAATCACCAATCATTCGATCACATATTCATCTCTCTTTATTCCCATTCATATATATAAACCTCAAAATATTTACCTTTTATAGGCTTATAAACTAGTCTATTACCCATCCACACATCATTAAAAATGTTTATATATTCTCTTGACCACATATGCATGCATTTTTTCATGCTACAAATCAATCATCAGCTCTAAAATCAACATATATTTAGCCTGAGCTTAAAACTTCAAAAGCATGCATACATAAGCATCTCCATTGCATGTATTTCTTGCAGCATATAATGATATCCAAAAGCGTACATATAAGCTTCAGTATTTAGCCATGTACATAATAGAAACTTTCACTTCATTCAACTGAGTTTGATATCTCAAACATGCATACAATGTTCATATACAACTATATGCAGTTGATCATGCAAGATTCTTTTCTTGAATATTCATCTTCTTGTATAGTCTATTCATAAGGCTTCATCCAAGTGATTAGTATCACTTATAGCATGTATAAGAGAGAAGGATAAGAGATTATATGACTTCTAATAACATAAGGCAACAAAATTGTCTTACATACAAAAGGTTCACCTCCATAGCTTTCCAATAGCATGAATGTTGTGCACTCCATAGGCTCATAGCTCTAAGTTTTAATTTGCCATATCTACATCTTCTTCAAGTTCTCTTCTTTGAGTAACCATGCACTTAAATTCCAACGCTCTATACCAAATCTCTGATACCAAATGTGGAGAAGTGTCACTCCAATATATGTGGTGCAACTTAGAGAACCTCTTCTAGACATTGCCTTGTTAGACACATGCTCACTAAAACCTGATTTATTCACAACTCAAAGATCCAATGGCTTTGAACTTTAGCACACACATAGTAGACTCTCTCATCTCTCTAAAAATCTAAAGATCACTCCCTTTAGAGTTCATATGATTAGGAAACCAATTGTATAAAGATAGTCTACCTATCAATTCTATTCAAACAAAAATATAAGGTTCACAAGAAATATTCCTAGTAACTACTGGATATGAATCTGATGTAGATATTTGAGGTAAAATGCATATAGAGATAAGATTTCCAACAAGATATTATATGCAATAAAGAGATAAATACATAAAGAGATATCAACTTTACAAGGTTGTTGTGTATAGAAAATGGTATATGGCTTGAATACATATGTGGTTGTAGCACACTATTGAGGGCCCTTATGATATCCATTGGTGAGAGGATTCCCAACACATGTCTTTCATTACGGGAAAAAATGAACCCTACATGGGCCTTTTAGATTAAGGAGTGATTAGGAATGGACCAATGAGAGGAGGGTAGTGGACATAATCTAGTCCCTTAATCACATGGGCTAGTGTTTAGCGTACTCGTCGCCTACAGACTAATAGTACCCCAATATACAGGGTCGAGAATGGGGGTTTACGCATACAAATACTTGTAAACATGCATTTCTGTTCCTTTACTTACAATAACATTGAGTGCACACAGAGACAATCCAGCATACACAATGTGCATAGAACCATAGCTTCACAGTAAAATAGACTCTTGATTTCAGAATATGGAAGCGATTAAATTACAGGATCATCTTTACAATCCAGCTTCAAGATACAAACTTCACTCTTCATCATTCTGCATACCTGTTTGTTCCGTAATCATCACTTCCAGAATCCGTCTGTAAAACTTGACACCGTACTTCGTAAGAAAAAGGGAAAGGGCTTCACACCATTCTGATGTTCTGAAATATGAAATAAGGGAAATTACAATTTCCGAAAACTTTTGATATCTTCATAAACCTCCATTCTATTACTTTGAAAATAAGAATTGTAATTACAAAAGTAGTTTGTCCACACCGGTTGCTAACACTGGCATGCATGGTGGATCCGAACCCACTAATTACAAAATATACAAATCTATAGATCATCATCTTGATTCTGCATTTTCAAAAACATAATTCTTTCTACATCATACCGCAACTCATTGAACATTTCTCTAATATTTTCCTTAGCTAATAATATTTTTGCTTTAAAAAACTCCTTAGGATCTAATAGCTACTGATTAGCACTTCTATAGCTAACTGCAGAAGCTTCTAATTCGAGAATCTGCTGCTAGAATCCTTCTAAAAATTTGTCAAAAGCTACAGTTACATCGGATAATTAGTTATAGTTTCCACAGTAGTCTTCATCATTTCTTCTTACTTAGTTTTACAAGTGATTTCCAAAACTAAAGAATTTTTCCGGAATTTATCCACTTCCGCTTCCTTATCTGCCAACACGATATTTGCATCTCCACAATGTTGCTTCCCTTGATCTACTTGTTTCTCTAGTTCAGTTATTCCTGCAACTTGTGCCTGCACTATATCTAAATTCTCCTGCACAGTTCGGAACTTTTCTTCTAGGGCAGTAAATTCCAAATTCCAGGCTGCCAGTCTTTCTTCCACTTCTGCAATCGATATAATTTGTCTCTTCATTTCCCCGCTCTGTTCTTTAACCTTTGCCTTTAGCTTTTGCACTTCCTGTTTGTCCTTCTACAACTTCGCAGCTAACTCCTTATTACTTTTCTTCAATTTTTTATTCGACTTTTGCATTTGTTTGACCTCCGCTTGTAATCGGGCTATGATTTTGGACTTCTCTTCCATAGTGACTTTTAAAGTGTTATTTTCTATCAGCACCTCATTCAGTTCATCCACTAATTCTTCATTAACCATACTGTCTCTAGTACTCTCAGCTCTGAGAGCTTCTGCCTCAGATTGGAGTTGGTTAATGTCAGTCGCCATCTGCTCTTGCTCTATAAACCATTTATCTTTCTCCAAGATCATAGAATTATATTTATTTTGAAATTCTTCGAGTTTTACCAAACTCCAAGCCAGTCCACGGGCTTGAAAGAACTTGGAGAAGCTTGTCGAAGGTAGAAAAGTGCGTTTCGAAGCGATGAAGTTTGGTCAAGCCAACCGGCACAAGACCAACCCTTGAGCTTATGGAGACTCAAATAGACCTTATAGGCATGCTATAAGTGCAAAGAAACACACTATGTACCTTGGAGCATCAAGGAGAATGAGTCGATACAAAACAGATAGGTTCGCGGGTCGACTAGCTCAAAAAACTTACTATCTATGGAAGAGACAATGAACTTCAAATGCCCATAGCGACCAGCGTGATTACAATTAGAAAAAATCCTTTTATGGGAGTGATACACATAGGGTTGAGTGTATGGAATGCACAAAAATATAAGGAATAAGCAAAATATGCTATAGGAATGAATGCGACATTCACCGGTGGTACTTCCTATTTTTCAGGAATACGTAGAGATTGACCCCGAGGCAGAAAAACTGAGATTTATCCAAATCTGCTGAACCAAATGCTTTGAAAATTTACAGGCATAAACTAGACACTGATACCTTTCCAATGAGTCCTCTTTCACCAATTTGGAGCTCTGAGGAGAGAGCAGCAGCCTCTGCAAGATTACTGTTGGCGAAGAAGATGATGCAGAAAATTGAAGGAGCAAGACAATGATGGTCACAAGTGTATGTATATTGCTTCCATGTAATGTACAAGTGATTTCAACTCCTTATATAGCCTCTAGGAGTGTTCCACGACTTTTACAACTTGAATTTGAATTCAAATGAAGGTGGGAATGGTTGTTGGAGGGAATCAATTCACTTCCCTACAATCTAGGAAAAGTGAAGATCTTGATTGATCTACTTTTAGGTGACTTGATTTGCTTGATTGAATGCAAGTTCAACCACCACAAATTCGTGGGATTTGGGCTCTATATTTGTACCTTTACATGTGTACAACTCAAGGCTTTTACAACGGTAAATGAGCCATCAAAAATTTCTCAAAAAAATACAATAAATGAGCATATGAAAAAGAACTCTCCAACGGATATTCTTTCGACGCGATAGCCTTTGATGTAGATCAAATCCACCTCAAGCATAGTGTAAGCTTGATGTTCCAACAGGGCTAAGGCACCAAGGATCTCTGGTCAAGCAGTTTCATCATTGTACATCCATGGATAGATAACATCGGTGGACCGGAGTGGGGGTAACTTCACCCTACCTTTCTTAGTTTTCCATTTATCCACTAATCCACAACCTTGAAATGTATGTAAGACTGGTATTTTGCTTGAAGACCCTCTAGAATGACCACCTTGTTCTTGCTGTTGTTTCTGGCATCTCTCCTCTTCGGCAGCTCTTTCTTCCCTTTCTTGCCCTTCTCTTCTCTGAGTCTCCTCTTCCTCAAGATGTCATTGTCTCTCTTCTTCTTCCTCTTTCCGTGCTACCTCTTCCTCTCTTGCCTTCCTCTCGGCTTCTTCCCTGGCCTTCCTCTCTGCCTCTTCCTTGGCCTTCCTCTCGGTTTCTTGTTGTTGATTCTCCTCCACCTGTCGCCTTCTGGACTCCTCCTCTTCATCAACCTCGGTCTTTGCCTACTCCTAAGAATAGCTACCTCTGGATTTCCACTCTGCCGCTCTTTTCTCTAAAAGCTATAAAAAAACCTTACTCGAGCATACTGTGTATTCTCGAAGTAAGTACACCGAAGTCGTAAAAAGCAAGGAAAACATTACTCCCACCTTGGAGTCCAACATTGCATCAACCGCTCGTCCGGTACGTCGAAACAATTTCTAGACTTCCTTCTTCAGCTTTCGAAAAATAATTTCTGCCCAATTTACCTAGGTCTTCGCAAATTCTTTCACCATGGCATAAAGTTGTTGGGACAGTCCATAATGCTTAGCTTGCAAGTTGATGATCATTGTCATTAACAGCATTCCCCACTTCAAAGGGTTGTCATCCGACAACTGTGCAAACCTGTATTCACCTGAACATGGTTTGCCGAGCAATGCGCAGATTTCTGCAGCATTGACAAAATCTGTGCTCGATGTGATGCCCTCCTTAGCCACGTGAAATCTTTCAGCAATTAACTCCACTGACAACTGGAACACTTCCTAACCAATGCAAATGTTGATATCCTGCGAGTTAATGTCGTTGCCATCTATTTGCCTGGCTATCTCCATGGCAAGATCCTTCGCTTGCGGGTGAGGCCTAATGCTATGCCAATCCAGCATTGTGCATTGCAAGAGCCCTCTGCACTCAAACCATTCCTTCTGCTCCTATTATAACTTCTCTGGAATGTAGAGAAGGTGATAGTCGGAGAAAGAGACGGCCATCACTATGCTTCTATTCGTGTGCTTTGCTGTTCGAATGCACAAGAGCTCTGTTTGTTGTAGTCGCCCTGTACGCAAACTCACCATATATGTTGAATTCGGCAAAGTGCGCAGCCTTTTATGCTCGGCCTGCATGTGTAGAGAACTACGAGTCTGCGCCATGATGAGTGATTAAGGGATCGTAACTCGCAAATCTGCACTAATTACTGGCTCTCAAAATAAGAAACAATTATCAGATTTGAAACGTTGTGGCCGCCACCGTTTGTTGATTGCCTGCACGATTGCATGTTAAGTAGTTAAACTGTGCATCATGCCTGTGATCCCACGATCCGATGTATTCAATGATAATATTCATATCTAAAAGCCTTTTTATTTAAGTTTAATGAGAACATTGATAGGGCCTTAGCTTAGACCTATTAAGGACAGTCGGGAGAACTTCTCCGATTAATGTAGCCAATCAAAATGAACTGGATCCACACATCTCATGAATCCGGAACGGACTTGTCCACTGTAATTTCAGTTTACCCATCTTTCTCTTCATCTTGGAGTGAAAATACAGAACTAGATCCCCTGGTCAAAAAATCTTCGTTCGGAGATTGCGATCATGCCACAGCTTTTGATGGCTCTGAACTTCTTGGAGCAGTAAAAAGCTATGATAAAACTTCTCATCTAGTCGTCGCAACTGATCCATTGGATATGCAAAAGACTCCTCTAGAACCAACCGTTTCAACACTGCAATCCAGAGACTGGGTACCGCAAATTCAAAGGGTATTATGGCCTCTTGTCCGTAGAGCAATTTGAAAGGTGTGCTACCAACCGAGACTTTATAAGCAGTTCTATAAGCTCAAAGGACTGTGGGAAGCATCATTTCCCACTGATCCGTTGAATCCAGCAATAGTTTTTGAAGCATATGCAGTAACACCTTGTTAGTACTCTCCGCCAATCCATTTGCCCGAAGACAGTAAGGGGAACTAAATTTATGCATAATTTGGTAGTCGATGGTGAGTTCAGCAATCAATTGATTAAAAAAATGAGTTCCTCGATCGGAAACTAATTCCAGTGGTAAACCATAACGTGAAAAGATATCATTCTGCAATTTTTGGGCTACAGTCCATGTAGTAGCTTGCTTAGTTGCCCATGCTTCAGCCCAACATGTACAATAATCCATACAAGTTAAAATGTACAGGGCTTCGATATGCATCGCAAGGGGTTTGATGGGACCAATGAAATTCAATCCCCATTTCTGAAAAGGTTCGAGGGGCAAAATCGGCTGCAATGGAAAGTGTTGGCAAACACGAGGTTCCCCAGTGCGTGGCAAGGATCACAATTCCGTAATGCTTGTTGCACATCGGAGTACATAGTTGGCCACCATAAGCCAGACTGCTGAATTTTTCGCACCGTAATCGAATGACAGAAGTGTCCGCCAGCTTCGACAACATGAGCCTTTGAAATGATGGCCTACACCTCGTGTGGAGGAACGTAGTGCATCCAAATGCCAGTTGGATCCTTATGATGCAATTGGCCCATAATAATAGTAAACTGACAACTATGAAGGCCAAGTTTTTTTCATGCTTCAACTACCAAAAAAACTTCTGCGTCTAGTAGAGAGTCATCAACTCCGTCGGGAGGTTCCCCATGATCGATGTGTGAGAGAAAATCTGCAAGAGCATGACTAGCGCCTGGGCGATGAACGATGTCAAATTTGAGGTCTTGTAAAGGCAGGACCCACCAAGCAAGGTGGCTACCAAATTCTGTATTTTAACCAAATATAACAACGCACTGTGATCAACATGAAAAGTGAATGTGCAACCCAACAAGTAATGCCGAAACTTCTTGATTGAATAGGATAGGCCTAAGCATTCGCGTTCTGTCATCGAATAATTATGTTCAGTAGTTGTGAGTCACCGATTACCATAGTACACAGGGCGGAAACAACTTCTACCCTCTTTATGCATCAAAACACTTCCAATAGCACGATTTGAATCGTGCACAAACACATGAAATGATTGCGTCCAATCTGGAGCTTTCAGTACTGGTGTGGTGGCTAGCATTTTCCATAAACACTCAAACGTGCTTCACATGTCCAGACAAAATCTATCGGTTTCACATGTGCCAACTTGTTTAATGGGATGGCTATATGAGCAAGACCCTGTAAGTGCCTGCCATGCCATCGCACCTGACCCAGAAAATGTAATACTTCCTTTGGATTGTGGGGTGCGGGAGTTTTGAGAATGACTTTGACCTTGTCTAGATCCACTGTGATGCCCTTTTCCGAAATGACATGGCCCAATATTTTGCGGCATTTAACTGCAAAATTTGATTTATTCGGGTTCAAATAGAGGTGAACTTGCTGAGATGAATCAAAACAAGCTCACAAATGTTCCAGATGAGCTACCATGGTGCTCAAAATAGAGAAATCGGCGAGAAAAATGTGCATAAATGAAGTAATATACGGGGCAAAGATTTGTTGCATGCAGGACTGGAAAGTACTCGGTGCATTTTGTAACCCGAACCACATGATGGTACATGCAAAGACTCCCCAATTCATAATAAAAGCAGTTTTTGGGATGTCTGTGTCCACCATATGGACTTGATTATAGCCGCTAAATCCATTGAGGAATGAATACATTTCCCTTTCTGCAACCTCATCGAGCATACTATCCAAAAATGGTAAGGGAAAAGGATCTAGTATCGTGGCCACATTTAGTTTCTTGTAATCTACATAGATCCATAACTGTTTATTTTTCTTCGGGACAATCACTATGGGGGAAACCCATTCACGATTTCCAATGGGAACAATGTCGTTGACTTTTATCAACCTATCCAGCTCATGCTTGATCGGTTCTGCAAAATTAGGGTTCATTCTATACCGTTGTTGCATCACTAGAGTAGCATCCGGCTTTAGCAAAATCCACTGATGATAAAACTTCGGATCTAGACCTTTCATGTTGGAATAGGTCCATGCGAAAACATCCCTATACTATTGCAACAAGGCAATCAAGGCCATCTGGTATTCTAGAGCAAGTTCCAAACAAATGTGGACTCGCTTAGGCTCTTCCGTTGTCCCCAAGTTGACCACCTCTAAGGAATATTCTTCCACGCGTATTCGGCCATTCTCCAAAGGATCTTTGATCACTGGTTCAATGCTATCCTCTTCCTGCGATTCTAGATATTTCGTACGCATCACGACTGTCATACTATCCCATTCAAAACTAATGGCTGAATTCACATCAATGACCCCGAACGAGAGTAAATCCCTATAAGGCAATGATGCTCATCATCTAAAGGAACGAAAAACTTGGCATTCCCTCTTTGGAAAGTAATTGTCTTTTCATCCCAATTCTGGTGAACTTTAGCATTGTGCAACCATGGTCGGCCCAAAAATAAGTTATATTCTAAATTTTTCTCCTTCAGTTCCAATACAACAAAGGTAATATTAAAGATAACATGTGCAATACAAATAGGGATATCTTTGACTAGCCCTACTGGTTGTACCCTTGATTGGTCTATCATTTGAACAAAGAAGGGAGCTAGATCAATGTTGTTCCAACCCATTTGCTTACATGTGGTGGTAGATGCAACATTCATACTAGAACCCCCATCAATCAAAACTTTGGGAATAGCTTTATTTTTATATTGTACTGCATAATCCACTATTCGGTGCAGCACATTCCTTACCATTGAAACTAAGGGTTCCAGATTTGCAACAGGTGTATATTTTTGCTACAGTTGTTGTAGTAACTGTGTCCAAAATGCTGGGACTAGTTCCAGCAATGGCCCTAAAGACAGTTTAATGTGTGATTCCTGTAGAATTTCACAATACTCCTTATTTACTGTGGGTCATAATCTTTATAACCTTGCTTTTGCCCATCCAAACCTTGTTTTTGTGCTAGACCTATATTCAGTCCAATACCAATCGATGGCTCTTGCAAGATTTTTTTCAGATTCTGTACCAACTGTACTTTTTGTATGATTCTTTCCGAAATATTCCACCGGAAATAGTGGAGAGTCCACATAGTGTGGTGGGTACTCCGTAGCCCACTGCACTGCCTTCTTCAAAGTTTGTTTCTGCATGGTAGGAGTTAAGTAATCAAATGTCTGTCCATTGGAATACTCTTTTTGAGATTGGGTCAAAGAAACATTGAACAAGGGCCCTTGGATCTCTAAGCTTTTCAACGGGTTTGATCTTTTCCATCCTCAAAAGTGTGCCATCATTCTCTGACCATCGGATTAGAGCCTTCATTTGATGGATGATAATCGAGATCCTATATCTTGGGCACCTTTCCACATTGATCATAAGATATGTTCTACATCCAAGGGCTGAAGATCACTATTTGAGATGCATGGCATATTTTCATGTGCTCCATTCGATCAACGGCTGCATCCGATGACTCTCAAGGCTTGCAAAAATTTCATCAGCCCCACTCATGATGCACCATTGAATCTCCCAAGATCTAAGGGTCTTGATTACAGTAGAGAGTCACCAGAAAGTGGTTTTTGATCTTGCTCAAGCCCATTTGCGCTCGATTGTTGGATCCTTAATGATCTAACAACTGCAAATGTTGTAGAGAGTGTGAGAAGTTGGACCATTTTCCATGACAAATTATATCTTCTCTCTCCAAATCCCCAATTGTGGATTGAATTCACCACACTAAGGAAGCAACCTAAGCAGGCTATTTCAGAGTTTGTGACTAAGATTAAAGATGTAGCAGATCAGTTAGCAAGCATAGGAGAAGATATTGAAGAAGAGCAGATAGTAAGGCAAGTGATCAATGGGATTAAAGCTGATGACAAATAGGAAAGCTTCACCACTGCCATGGACCTATACATGGACATGCAAATTCCATATCTTACCACTCTCATGGGGCAATTGTTCACTCATAAAGCCAAGCTCAACAAGAATGGAGACACATCCAAAGGTAATAGCTCTTCTGCCCTATACACTGATAAAAGTAAGTCTAAAGATAAAGGCAAGAACAAGAAGATAGAGGATGAAGGTACTACCTCCCAAGCCAACTATGCAGGGAGAGGTAGATCATCAAGACAAAGGGGCAGAGGAGGTAAGCAAGGTTGGGGGAGATCATATAACTCCTCACCATGCAATATTTTTGGTTTATCAAACCATACTACAGATGAGTGTTTCAAGAACTACAAGAATCAGAGAGGAAGAGGATATCAAAGAGGTGGATACTCACAGTCAAGAGGTAGATTCAACCATCATCAAGGGTACAACAACAACTACAATGGAAATTACCAAGGAGGATTCAAATCTAGGAAAGACTACAATAACTATACAGAAGAGCAAGATGATTCTCTTCTGATTATGAATATGACTTCAAAACCAGGTACAAATGATGATCATCTCTTCTACATTGACTCAGGATGCTCAAATCATGTGGCTGGCAATGTAGCTCTACTTTATGACCTTAAAGAACTAAGAGGTAAGCATCAAGTACAAACAGGTGATGACACCAAGCACTCAGTAGTTAAAGTTGGAAATGTTAAGACTTGTGATGGAAATCAGAACTTGTTGAGTAGGGTACTATATGTACCAACCATTACAAAAAACTTGATGAGTGTTGGACAGATTGTGGAAAAAGGTTTACAGGTCAGGTTCTACCAATTTGGAGCATTTGTGGACGATCCCAAGCAAGGGTTCAAGAGAATTGCTAAAGGAGAAAAGACAGGTAGACTTTTTACTTTTGATCTAGAAGACACAAAGAATATTGCACTATACAATTATAAAGATCAAACACTTTCAGAGCTTGAGATTTGGCATAAAAGATTAGGGCATGTAGGAGAAAGAACCTTGAAAAAAATATGCAGGGATCAATGTGTAATTGGAATACCTAATGTTTCCAAACAACACATGATATATAAATGTGGTGCTTGTTAGTTTGGGAAGTCTCACAGGCAGCTAGGTCAATGCTAAATGAAAAGAAATTACGTAACTACCTATGGGTAGAGAGTGTTTCTACTGCCACTTATCTCATAAACAGGTTACCATCTAAGTCCCTTGATGGGATGACCCCTTATGAAGCATGGCATGGTAAGAGACCCTCACTTGATCATTGCAGGATATTTGGATGTGTATCATATGTACACATTCCTTCTCAGATAAGAGGTAAGCTAGACCCTAAGGATGAGAAGTGTATCTTTATTGGATATGATCTAAATCAGAAAGGGCACAGGTTCTACAACCCTTCAAATAAGGGATTCATGGTTAGTAGAGATGTTGTCTTTGATGAAAATGATTCTTGGTATGAGAATGAATGTAGGAATTTCAAACTATCCTATGACTTGGAAGAGGAGTTTCCAAGTCTTGCTAAGGAGGAACCTACTCAGAATGAAGACACCACTTCAGATGATGAAGACATTATAAATCTTGAAGAATTCAAGGCATGGAAGTCCAAAGGCAAAGTCAAGATGAAGCAACTTGAAGACATACCTGAATCTTCAAATCAATCAATCAAAAGATCACAAAGGGAGAGCAAAAAACCTATCAGATATGGGTATGATACATCTCTTGTTACTAAACATTCTGTTTATCTTGCCAAAGACTTGTCAATTGAAGAACCAGGATCATATGAAGAAGCAGAAACTCAGATAGAATGGAAAGAGGCTATGGATGAGGAGATTGAAGCACTCAAAGAAAGTGACACATGGGAACTAGTACCAAAGAAAGAGTCCATGAAGGTAATTGGATCCAGATGGATCTAAAAACTCAAAAGAAATTCTGATGGGTCAATAAACAGGTACAAAGCGAGATTGGTGGCCAAGGGTTTTGCACAAACCCAAGGCATTTACTATGAAGAAACATTCTCATCTGTGGCCAAGATGCCAACCATCAGGGTGTTGGTGAGTGTGGCTGCATCTAAAAATTGGAACATGTATCAATTGGATGTAAAAAATGCTTTCTTGAATGGATGGATTTCAGAGGAGGTATATATGTCACAACCTCCTGGCTATGAGGATCCAAACAAGGTAACATATGTGTGCAAATTGAAGAAAGATTTTATGGATTAAAGTAGGCACCTAGGGCATGGAATCACAGGTTAACCACATTCCTTCAAGACCAAGGCTTTATCATGAGCAAGGCAGACGCTTTTCTATTCATCAAGAGAAGTAATTCAAAGGTAATATACCTATGTCTATATGTTGATGATATCATACTTACAGGTAATGATGTCAATGGAATCAGAAAAATCAAGAACCAGATGATGAAGGAGTTCAAGATCAGTGATCTTGGTCTACTAAAGTATTTTCTTGGACTTGACTTAGTCTATACTAACTCTGGAATCTATATTACTCAGAAAAGATACATACAGGATATGTTGAAGAAGTTTCATTTGCAGGATGCCAAAGTTGCAAGTACTCCAATGGAGGTAAACCTAAAACTAAGTTCCCATGAAGGTGATGAAATTGATGATATTACAGGTTACCAACGTATAGTTGGAAGCTTGAACTATGCTACCTTAACAAGGATAGATATTGCATATGGAGTTAGTGTGCTAGTCAGTTCATGCACAAGCCAATGGTACCTCATTTAGAAGCTGGCAAAAGAATTCTAAAGTATCTCAAAGGCACTCAACATCATGGTTTGTATTTTCCTTACACTTGAGACTTGGATATCAAGATCTATTCAGATGCAGATTGGGCAGGATGTAAGGATGATAGGAGAAGCACTTCAGGATACATTTCATTTGCAGGTGATAAACCAATATCATGGTCTTCAAAGAAGCAACCTACTATTGCTTTATCTTCTACAGAGGCAGAGTATAGAGGATTGGAAAATGCCACTCAAGAAGCCATATGGATCAAGTTATTGTATACAAAATTGGGTTTGTATACTACTTCACCATTGATCTTTGGAGATAATACAAGCTCACTTCACCTTGCACCTAATCCTATTTATCATGCTAGGACCAGACATATAGAGGTCCATTACCACTATGTGAGAGAGAAGTTATTTAGCAAGTACATTCAACTAACCTATGTGTCAACCAACATGCAGTGTGCAGATTTGTAAACTAAAGCATTGGATGGCACCAAACTTTGCAGGTTCAAATCAATGATTGGATTGCAGGATATACATGAAGACTGAAGATGAAGACCAAGCCAAAATGTTTGGCTTGAGGGGAGCTGTCAGTGCAACTTACAAGCCTACACATTTGGCTTGAATTCACTACACATATAAAGCTACATGTGAACCAATGCTAGTAGATACTTACCAATTTATCCTTTTGTAAAAGTCATATTTGACTGGGAATCTTTGTAATCACCTACTCAAAGGAGTCGTGAAATTTATTAGTTGTAAAGCATCAATCAATCAAGAGAATATCTCCTAGGATGTAGAAGCATGACTATAGGGAGCCAAAAGTTTGAATTCAAATTCAAACTTTGAACTCAACTACTATAAAAATAATAATCAAAAAGTCGTGGGGAAGACTCATCAATCCCGAGCCATTCATTGTACTTTCTGAGTGTGTGAGAGGCCTACACTCTAGCCCACACCTGTCTACACCATTAGGCAATGATCTTCATGTTGGGAGAGGATGATTGGATGCACTCAGAGATTGAGTAGGTGCTGCTAAACCTGCTTCACACCAGCCCTCTATGACTCCAGGAATGCTTAGTACACTTGATTAGCTTCCAAATGATACCAAGAAAGCATATATGTACTTTGCAAATGATATGTGTAATGATCAAATCAAAACAGATAACTTTGCACTTCACAAAGCCAAGAAAACTTGCTATTTTGGTATTGACACCTGCTCAGTCTTTCACTCAGTATGACCAGCACACTTACAATTGATGAAATTCCTTCTGGAAATATTAAATTAGCTTTACAAGCTACCATTTGCAAGTGGAATCACTCAAATTGATAAACTATGCACTGAGAAATAAGTTTAGCAAAATTAGAGTCACCCCCGACTTTTTAGGACATATGCAGAGAAATACCAGAGACTACTTCGAGCGAGATTTCTCCGAGATGGATGATCCAATGATCTTCAAATTTTGTAGGCATGTAGCATGCTTAGAGCTGGTTCCAACAAGCTTTGAATCACTTGATTTGATTCAGTAGATCCTGAGATATGCCTTGTTGAAGTTGACAGACTTAGAGTAGTATACTCAGAGAATCACAGAGTAGATGAATGTCAGTATTTGTATTAGATCATGTAAATGTACATTCCCATTGGTATGATAAACATAGCCCAATGGTACTCAGAGGTGTAGGCTATAGATTATACCTCACACACTCAATGATTGATACAGAAATGCCTCGGGATGAGTGAAGAACACCCGCGACTTTTTCCTTGTAGTTTTTATAGGAATTGAGTGATGATTTGAATTTGATTTCAAATCAATCTCCTAGAATATTTCACCTAAAAGTTGATTGAGATATTCTCTCAATTAATCAACAACCTTTTCCACGACTTCCAATCAATTAGGTGTGATTACATAAAATGCCAAGTCACTAAGACTTTTACAAGAGATAAAATGGTAAGAAATCATAGGCATGAGTTCCTGTGGTCCTTCTCACATGTTGAGTCTTCAAGGTAATATCCAAGCCAAATTGTGAAGGCTTGACTTACACCAACAACTCCCTCTCAAGCCAAACATTTTGGCTTAAGTCTTCATCTTCAATCTTCAACCACATCCTGCAATCCAATCATGGATTTGAATCTGTATAACTTACTTCCATCCAAAGCTTTAGTGAGTAAATCTGCACATTGCATATTAGTAGACACATAAGTCAACTGAATGTCTTTGCTAAGCAATTTTTCTCTCACATAGTGGTAATGAACCTCTATGTGTTTTGTCCTAGCATGATATATTGGATTAGCTGCAAGGTGAAGAGAACTTGTGTTGTCACCAAAGATAATTGGAGGCCTTGTGTATAGGCCTAACTCTGTATACAAAAGCTTTAACCAGATAGCTTCCTGAGTAGCATTTGCTAGCCCTCTATACTCTGCTTCAGTAGATGACAAAGCTACTGTAGGTTGTTTCTTGGCTGACCAAGAAATAGGTTTATCACCTGCAAAACATATGTATCCTGATGTGCTCCTCCTGTCATCCTTGCATCCTGCCCAATCTGCATCTGAATATACTTTAATATCAATGTCTGATGTATAAGGAAAGTACAAACCATGGTTCTGAGTTCCCTTTAGATACTTCAAGATCTTCTTTGCTGCCTCTAGGTGAGGTACCCTTGGTTTGTGCATGAATTGGCTTAGCACACTCACACCATATGCTATGTCAATTCTGGTTAAGGTAGCATAATTCAGACTACCTACCATACTTTGGTATCCTGTAATGTCTTGGACTTCATCACCTTCATGAGCACTTAGCTTTAGGTTGACCTCCATTGGAGTGCTTGAGACTTTTGCTTCCTGCAAATTAAACTTCTTGACCATATCCTGTACATACTTCTTTTGAGTAATATATATACCTGAATTAGTATACACTAATTCAAGACCTAAGAAGTACTTCAATAATCCAAGATCATTGATCTTGAATTCCTTCATCATCTGATTCTTTATGCTTCTGATTCCATTGACATCATTTCCTGTAATGATGATGTCATCAACATAAACACACAAGTATATTACCTCTGTACTACTCCTTTTTATGAAGAGAGAGGTGTCTGCTTTACTCATCACAAATCCTTGGTCTTGGAGGTAGGTTGTCAACCTGTAATTCCATGCTCTAGGTGCCTGCTTCAATCCATATAGAGCCTTCTTCAATTTACAAACATAATTTACCTTCTTGGGATCTTCATAGCCAGGTGGTTGTGACATGTAGACTTCTTCAGTTATCCATCCATTCAAGAAAGCATTCTTGACATCCAATTGGTACATGTTCCAATTCTTGGATGCAGCTACACTCACTAGTACTCTGATTGTTGGCATCTTAGCCACAGGAGAAAATGTCTCCTCATAATCAATGCCTTGGGTTTGTGCAAAGCCCTTGGCTACCAACCTAGCTTTGTACCTGTTGATTGTACCATCTGAGTTCCTCTTGAGTTTGTAGATCCATCTGGATCCTATCACCTTCATAGAGTCCTTCTTGGGTACCAAGTCCCATGTGTCACTCTCCTTGAGAGCCTCTATTTCTTCATCCATAGCTTCTTTCCATTCTGTCTTTGTGATTGCCTCTTCATATGTACCTGGTTCTTCATTCAGCAAATCCTTTGCAAGATATACAGAATGCTTAGTTACAAGAGAAGTGTCATACCCATATCTGATAGGCTTCTTACTTTCTCTTTGAGATCTCCTCATTGCTTGAGTTGAGGATTCTGGTATATCCTCTAGCTTCTTCATTTTCATCTTTCCTTTGGACTTCCATGCCTTGAATTCCTCAAGGTTAATTGTGTCATCATCATCTGAACTTGAGTCTTCTTTCTGGATTGGTTCCTCCTTGGTGAGCTTTGGGAAGTCTTCTTCCATGTCATAAGGTAGACTAACCTTCCTGCATTCATTTTCATACCATGAGTCATTCTCATCAAAGATGACATCTCTGCTTACCTTGAAACCTTTGTTTGAGGGGTTGTAGAATCTGTACCCTTTCTGGTTCAAATCATAACCAATGAAGATACATTTTCAGCTTTAGGGTCTAGCTTTCCTCTTACCTGTGAGGGAATATGCACATATGCAATACAACCAAATATTTTGCAATGATCCAATGATGGTCTCTTACCATGCCAAGCTTCATAAGGTATCATTCCATCAAGTGACTTTGATGGCAACCTGTTAATGAGATATGTGGCAGTAGATACACTCTCTGCCCAAAGATAATTTGGCAATTTCTTTTCATTAAGCATAGATCTAGCTGTTTCAACAATGAGCCTATTCCTTCTTTCAGCTACCCCATTTTGTTCAGGTGAGTACCTTGTGGTTATCTCCCTCTTGATGCCTCTTTCTTGCAAGAAATCTTCAAATTCATTGGAGAAGTATTCTCCTCCTCCATCTGACCTTAGCCTCTTCAAGTTTCTACCTGTTTGATTTTCAACTAGTGCAAGATATCTTTTGAAACAATTAAATACTTCATCCTTGTGCTTCATAAAGTATAAGACAGTCCATCTGCTATAATCATCAATGAAGGACACATAATACCTTGAACCTGAAATGGATGGTTCTTTGCTAGGTCCCCAAACATCTGTATGCACCAATTCCAGATAGTCTTCATGTGTAAAACCTTTCTTTGAATAGGGAAATCTGTGTGACTTACCAAACTGACATGCCCCACACTTGTATATCATGTGTTGCTTGGATACATTAGGTATCCCAAGCACACATTGATCCCTGCACATTTGCTTCAAAGTCCTTTCACCTATGTGACCTAACCTCTTGTGCCAAATTTCCAATTCTGAAAGTGTTTGATCCTTGTAATTGTATAAAGCAATATTTTTTGTGTCTTCTAGCTCAAAAGTAAACAATCTACCTGATTTTTCTCCCTTGGCTATCCTTCTGAATCCATGTCTTGGATCCTCCACATATGCTCCATGTTGATTGAACCTGACCTGTAAACCTTTTTCCACAATCTGACCTACACTCATTAAATTCTTGGTGATAGTTGGGACATAAAGTACTCTGCTCAATATGTTCTGATTACCATCACTAGTCTTTACACTACCAATCTTTACAACAAAATGCTTAGTATCATCACCTGTCTGCACTTGATGTTTGCCCTTGGGTTCTTCCAAATCAGAGAGTAGTGCCACATTACCAGCTACATGGTTAGAACACCCTGAATCAATATAAAATAAATGATCATCATTTGTACCTGCCTTGGAGGTCATATTCATGATCAATAGGGAGTCATCTTGCTCCTCTGTGTAGTTGTTGTAATCCCTTCTATTTCTGAATCCACCTTGGTAGTTACTATTGTGGTTGTGGTTGTAATTGTTGTTGTACTGATTATTGTATCCATTGTAGCCTTGGTGTTGGTTGAACCTGCCTCTACCTTGAGAGTATCCAACTCTTTGATAGCCTCTTCCTTTCTGATTCTTATAGTTTCTGTAGCACTCATCTGTGGTATGGTTAGACAATCCACAAATGTTGCATGGTGATGAGCTGTAGTGTCTACCCCTACCTGACTTACCTCCTCTGCCTCTACCTCTTGAAGATCTACCTCTCCGTGCATAGTTAGCTTGGGAGGTAGAGCCTTCTTCTTCTTGCTTCTTCCCTTTACCTTTATCCTTAATCTTCTTATCAGTGTATAAAGCAGAGGGGTTGTTACCTTTTGATTGCTCTCCATTCTTTGTAAGCTTTGCTTCATGTGTGAAGAGTTGACCAATCAAGGTTGTTAGATCAGGAGCATGTATGTCCATGTATAGGTCCATTGCTGTGGTAAAGCTCTCCCATTTGTCATCAGCTTTTAGTCCATTGATTACCTGCCTTACTATTTGTTCCTCTTCAATCTCTTCTCCAATACTTGCAAGCTGGTCTGCAATGTCTTTGATCCTAGTGACAAAGTCTGAAACTGATTGCTTTGATTGCTTCTTAAGAGTAGTGAATTCAATCCATAGTTGATTCTTTTTGGCCCTTGTACTTGATGAAAAATATGTTGACAAGGTTTCCCAAGTCTCTTGGGAAGTCTTGCAATTCCTTATGTGAGGTAAAAGGAAATCAGATATAGAGTTAAGAAGATATGACCTTGCCAATGCATCTTTTGCACACCATGTGTTGAGCCTCGCTTGTTCTTCCTTGGTGGGTAGGCCTCTAGCTTTGAATGAGGGCAATTCCTCATCTCCTGATATGAATCCAAATAAGCTTCTTCCTTGTAGATAGGTATTCATCCTCAGAGACCAAGCTTGGTAATTTTTCATGTGCAATTTGTCAATGAATGAAGGAA
>CM035414.1:69927130-69929630 GCA_020310875.1 Ceratopteris richardii | reverse complement strand
GCAGATAGTCTTGGATCCATAGATGAAGATGTTGAAGATCACAGATTGATTGCTCAACTACTTGCAGGTTTGAGAGGGGATGAAAGGTGGAAACCTTTTGTCTTATCAACAGAACTTTCATTAAATCATTATGTTCCAGATTTGAACCAGTTGCTTGGTTTGATGCTCACATATGAGGAAGACTTGAAGGGAGATGGAGATAGACAAAGTTCTGCAATGTACATGAAGAATAAGAAGAAAGGAGATAAAGGTAAAGCAAAAGATGAAGAGGAGTCTAGTTCTCAAGCTTATTATGCAAGAGGTAAAGGCACTGGCAGAGGAAGACCAAGAGGTTTTGGAAGAGGAAGAGGTAATCAAAATAACAACAAGAAGGCTTGTTGGATCTGTGGATTGAGTAATCCTTTGGCTCATGACTGTTGGCACAATCAACGAGGATCAAACCAGAATCAAAACAACAATAGTAGAGGCCGAGGTGGAAGATATCAAAGTAATTTCCAAAGAGGTAGACAAAGTCAAAGAGGAGGCTATGGTAGAGGTGGAGGAAGAAGTTGGGGACAGAATCAATCCTACAACACCACCTACTACAACTATGCAAATGACACACAGAATGAAAGTCATACATCATTGATGATGAATTCAATCAGCACATCAGACAAAGAAGATCTAAAGGTATTTTACATTGACTGTGGATGTTCTAATCAATTGTCAGGAAACATAGAATTGATGTCAGAATTGGAAAAAGGTATTTCGAGTCACATAGTTCAAACTGGTGATAATACAAGACATAGTGTACATTCAATTGGAAAAGTGAAATGCAAGAGTGGAGCAGATTTGCTAACCAATGTTTTGTATGTTCCTACAATACCTAAAAACTTGATTAGTGTGGGAGAGATAGTTGAAAAAGGTTTTCAAGTCAGGTTTACAAATGAAGGAGTATTTGTGGAAGATCCAGAGAATGGATATAATCAGATTGTCTCTGGTAAGAAAGAAGGTAGACTCTTTACTTTAAGAGTGCAAGGGAACATTGGTCAAGCTTTGCTCACACATGGTGAAGGAGTGATTACAAAACTTGATCTCTGGCATAAGAGATTAGGTCATTTCAATGAAAGAGGAATTAAAGCTATGGTTGCTAATCAGTCTGTACTAGGATTACCAAATGTGCAAAGTCAACATATGGTTTATAAATGTGAAGCATGTAAAATGGGTAAAGCACACAGGTTACCGTTTCAAAAGAAAGGATTCAAACATGATAGAGTACTTGAGCTCATTCATACAGATGTATGGGGACCAACAAAAGAAGGATCTATCAGTGGCTCAAGGTATTATGTTCTTTTCATTGATGATGCTACAAGATGGGTAACTTTGTATGTTTTAAAGGAAAGATCAGAAGTGTTTGGAGCCTTCAAGCATTTTCATGCATATGCAGAGAGAGTCACAGGTCAAAAGCTTAAGAGACTGAGGTCTGATGGAGGGGGAGAATACTTCTCCCAAGAGTTCAATGATTATCTTTGGAATGCAGGTATTAAGAGAGAAATAACCTGCAGGTATACACCACAACAAAATGGTGTAGCAGAAAGAAGGAACAGGACTTTGGTTGAGTTTGCTAGAGCTATGCTAAAGGAGAAGAACTGTCCAAATTATCTTTGGGCTGAGGCTGTAAATACAGCCACATATCTTGTGAATAGATTACCATGTGCAGCTCTGAATGGAATGACTCCATATGAAGCTTGGTGGGGTAAGAAACCAACACTAGATCATTGTAGAGTGTTTGGATCAATTGCATATGCTTATGTGCCATCACAGCTTAGGCATAAACTTGAACCAAAGGCAGAAAAATATGTGTTCATTGGTTATGATGAAAAGCAGATGGGTTACAGATTGTGGAATCCTCTAACCAAACAATTTATTGTTTCTAGAGATGTTACATTTGATGAACAGAAAAGTTGGTATGCAGATCAAAGTCATACAGCTGAAGAATTTGAAGAACAGGTAAGAAGATGTGAAAAAGGAAAATCAATTGTGCAGGTGAATAGAGATGAAGACTATATGCAAGCAAGTACATCCAGAAGTGGATTAACAAGAAGGAATGAAGAAGCTCCTATATTTGATGAAGAGGTGTATCCAGAAACTTATGAAGAATGTGAACCAAGAAGGTCAAGCAGGACTAGAAGGCAACCAGAAAGGTATTCTTATGATACTTCTTACATAACTCAGAAGAACTATGCATATATGGTCAAAGATGATGAAGAACCTCAGAACTATGATGAAGCAAAAGGTAAGAAGCAATGGGAAGAAGCAATGAAGGAAGAGTTCAATGCACTGGAGGAGAACAAGACATGGGAACTTGTTCCTAAACCAAATGGTAAGAAAGTTATTGGAAATAAATGGGTTTATAAAGTGAAGAAGCTTGCAGATGGAAGTATTGCCAGATACAAAGCTAGATTGGTGGTGAAAGGCTATGCCCAAACTTATGGCATAGATTATGATGAGACATTCAGTC
>CM035414.1:69904630-69914630 GCA_020310875.1 Ceratopteris richardii | reverse complement strand
AAGGAAGGCCTCAATGCACATGGTTGAACTTGTGTGACGAACGTACGGCTTGTGCTGGCAGTCTAAAATGTTGTTTGTGTTAGTGCTTTTTGAATCGTACGCAATGAAATACAATGTCATGATATAAACCGCTTTTGCATGATATATGAACTGTAATGTTGTGTTATTGACTTAAAGTGGTTATGATGTAAGTATCCAATTCTGAACGGCCTTTTCAGATAAAGAGGATTTTTTTTATGACTTGTGCTGGTAGTACATCAAACGAATTGGAATCCTTTTCTTCTCTGCTAGTTGCCGTCTGTATGTAAGAAAACTAGGGGAATCACAAATCGAAGTTTTTGGCGCGAGTTTTGCCTATCTTGTGCTCAAAAATAAAAATGGTAACTGCGGTTTTGGTTGAATCCAAAGATGGTCCCATAGATGGTAGCTGAGAGGCCCTTTGAAAGCTTCTCCACTACTTTCCTGGTTCCTTCCATGAGAGAAGCGACACTTACTACCCCATGCATCCTGTAGCCAGTCATTTTGCACCCAAAACCAGGTTCTCATGCGCATCTGGTTGATCATTCCTCATTCCTTCTTGTCCAATGAGTGATTTATATGTTTTAGATCCATGTGAGCTTACGAATAAGCCGAAGATGTAGGCCTCTTTCGAGGCGTGTTCAAGGGCTTCCATAACTGAGAGACCAAGAAACCTTTTCTTGCGAGAGGTCTGTAATACGAAGAGTCAGAAGTATGTTCTTTTCCAAAGCTCGAGTTTAGAGTATGAGCCGGTCCGAGATGATTCTGCGGTGTGCAAGCACCTGGATAGCTACATACGATGACAATGTTGAACATTTGATATGTCTGAATGGTCACCTGTATGGTAATATGTAGATGTGCATTATTACATCTATCAAACTTAGATGCATGTGAGCATGAGTAGGATGTGTATTGTCTAAGCTCACGTAATGCTTCGTAGATGACAACGCTTTGTTTCTTTGAAGGATTTAAGTTCTTACATATTTGTGTATGTCGCTAGGATTTAAACATGATGAAATCAAATTTAACTATTGTTCTAATAAATCATTTATCAGCGAAGCTTGTATATATGCCGAACTTAATTTGGAATGATTTTAGACAGTTTCTCTACATCACTACACTCAGAGTTTTTCTTTTCTTTTCTTTGAAAAGCAAATATCATTTAGCGAATGACTGTTTCACCATTGTGATGTTTTAGTATGGGAAAAGAATTTGGAGTTATAGTGTTGGTGCAACACAAGCCTTCACATTTGGCTTGGATATCTACTTTGAAGACTATATATGACGCGAAGACCATAGGAACTTATGCCTATGATTTCTTACCAGGTTATCTATTGTAAAAATATAAATGACCTGGCGCATCATTATGCAATCACGCTGAATTGATTGGAAGTCGTGAAAAGGCGGTTGATTGATCGAGAGAATATCTCAATCAATTTATTTAGGTGAGAAATTTTAGGAGATTGATTTGAATTCTAATTCAAGTCATCACTCAATTCCTATAAAAGCTACGAGGAAAAAATGTCGCGTGTAGCGCTCCAATAACCCCGAAGCATTACTGTATCAATCACTGAGGTTGTGAGGTCTACTCTATAGCCTACACCTCTGAGTACCATTGAGCTATGTTTATCATGCCAATGGAATGTACATTTACATGATCTAATACAAATACTTACATTCATTTACTCTGTGATTCTCTGAGTCATTATCTTCAAGTCTGTCAACCTTGAAGAAGTATATCTTAAGATCTACTGAACCAAATCAAGTGATTCAAAGCTTGATAGATTCAGCTCAAAGCATACCACAAACATACAAAGTTTGAAGCAAATTGATTCAGTCAATTTCAAGAAATCAAGAAATTACAGCCAAAGTGTTCACAGTTGCAGTTCTTACGGTAAACAAGTAATTTTCCGGTAGAAGAACAAAATAGATCTCGCAGAGTAATGCGAAGCTTTGTATGAGAGATAGCTCACTCTATAGCTAGACATCTCTACTTTTAGTTGATCAATTTTTCCGGTGAAAAAGATATCTATACACTGTACAAAGTCTGACCGAAAAGAGGCTGTCTGAACTAGAGAAGTATTTTCTTAAACTTCAGAAAAAGTTCTGTTAGTTAAGAGAGTTCATGTGTCACTCCCTTACTTCATGTATGTTCACTTGAAGTAATTATAAACAAAATTATAGTTCATTCTGGTACAATTCCGGTACAATTACGGTGATAGTACAGTGGCAGCCTGATGAAATTTCGGTGAATTTTTTTTTAGTAAAATTAGTGCACAGTCTTATATCAATTTCCGCAAGACTCAATCTTCATCATGTTATCAAGAAGTAGAATTGGAGAAAAGGATCATAGAGGGCAGGTGTGAAGCAGGATTAGCAGCACCAACTGATCTTCTGAGTGCATCCAGCCATCACATCCAACAGTGGTATCAGAGCAAATAAGGTAATTATGGGTGATGGTTTTCCTTCCTTCATTGACAAATTGGATAGAAATAATTACCAGGCTTGGTCATTGAGAATGAAGACCTATCTACAAGGGAGAAGCTTGTTTGGATACATATCAGGAGATGAGGAATTGCCCTCATTTAAGACTAGAGGACTACCCACCAAGGATGAACAAGAGAGACTCAACCAATGGTGTGCAAAAGATGCTTTGGCAAGGTCATATCTCTTAAACTCTATATCTGACTTTCTTTTACCGCATATAAGGAATTGCAAAACTTCCCAAGAGACTTGGGAAACCTTGTCAACATATTTTTCATCAAGCACAAGGGCCAGAAAGAATCAGCTATGGATTGAGTTTACAACTCTTAGGAAGCAATCAAAGCAATCAGTTTCAGATTTTGTCACTAGGATCAAAGACATTGCAGATCAACTTGCAAGTGTTGGAGAAGAAATTGAGGAAGAGCAAATAGTCAGACAAGTGATCAATGGACTAAAGGCAGATGAAAAATGGGAGAGCTTTACCACAGCAATGGACTTATACATGGACATCCAAGCACCTGATCTAACAACCCTGATTGGTCAACTCTTCACACATGAAGCAAAGCTTACAAAGAATGGAGAACAATCAAAAGGTAACAACTCCTCTGCCTTATACACTGATAAAAAGGTTAAAGATAAAGGTAAAAACAAGAAGGTTGATGAAGAAGGTTCTACCTCCCAAGCAAACTATGCAGGGAGAGGTAGATCATCTAGAGGTAGAGGCAGAGGAGGTAAACCAGGTAGGGGGAGATCCTACAACCAATCTCCATGCAACATTTGTGGATTGTCTAACCATACCACAGATGAGTGCTATAGAAACTATAAGAATCAGAGAGGAAGAAGTCATCAAAGAAGTGGATACTCTCAAGGCAGAGGCAGATTTAACCAATCTCAAGGCTACCATGGCTACAACAATAATTATAACAACAACTACAATCACAATAGCAACTATCAAGGTGGATACAGAAATAGGAAACACTACAACAATTATGCAGAGGAGCAAGATGATTCCTTGTTGATCATGAACATGACATCTAAATCAGGTATCAATGATGATCACTTATTCTATATTGATTCAGGTTGCTCTAACCATGTAGCTGGAAATGTTGCCTTACTTTCTGATCTGGAAGAACCCAAAGGCAAGCATCAAGTGCAGACAGGTGATGACACTAAGCATTCAGTTGTTAAAGTAGGCAATGTCAAAACAAGTGATGGTAATCAGAATTTATTAAGCAGAGTGTTGTATGTTCCAACAATCACCAAGAATCTGATGAGTGTAGGTCAGATTGTGGAAAAAGGTCTACAGGTCAGGTTCACTCAACATGGTGCATATGTGGAGGATCCAAGACATGGATTCAGAAGAATAGCCAAGGGAGAGAAATCAGGTAGATTGTTTACCTTTGAACTTGAAGACACTAAGAATATTGCTTTGTACAACTATAAAGACCAAACCCTATCAGAATTGGAGATTTGGCACAAGAGATTAGGTCACATTGGAGAGAGGACCTTAAAGCAAATGTGCAGGGATCAATGTGTGCTTGGGATACCTAATATATCCAAGCAACACATGATATACAAATGTGGAGCTTGTCAATTCGGTAAGTCACACAGGTTGCCTTATACCAAGAAAGGTTTCATGCATAAAGATTATCTAGAATTAGTACATACAGATGTTTGGGGACCTAGCAAGGAGCCATCCTTATCTGGATCAAGGTACTATGTGTCCTTCATTGATGACTATAGCAGGTGGACTGTCTTATACTACATGAAACATAAAGATGAAGTGTTTAATTGTTTCAAAAAGTATCTTGCACTGGTTGAAAACCAAACAGGAAGAAATTTGAAGAAGTTAAGGTCAGATGGTGGAGGAGAATACTTCTCCAATGACTTTGAAGATTTCTTGCAGGAAAGAGGCATCAAAAGGGAGATTACTACAAGGTACTCACCTGAACAAAATGGGGTAGCTGAAAGAAGGAATAGACTCATTGTAGAAACAGCGAGGTCTATGCTTAATGAAAAGAAGTTGCCAAATTATCTTTGGGCAGAGAGTGTATCTACTGCCACATACTTAATCAACAGGTTGCCATCAAAGACACTTGATGGAATGACACCCTATGAGGCTTGGCATGGTAAGAGACCATCTCTGGATCATTGCAAAATTTTTGGATGTGTTGCATATGTGCATATTCCCTCACACGTAAGGGGAAAGCTAGAGCCTAAAGCTGAAAAGTGTATCTTCATCGGTTATGACTTGAATCAGAAGGGATACAGATTCTACAACCCCTCAAACAAAGGCTTCAAGGTAAGCAGAGATGTCATCTTTGATGAAAATGATTCATGGTATGAAAATGAGTGCAGGAAAGTTAGCCTACCTTATGACATGGAAGAAGACTTTCCCAAGCTTATCAGGCAAGAACCAATTCAGAAAGAGGACACAAGCTCAGATGATGAAGACACCATCAACATTGAAGAATTCAAGACTTGGAAATCCAAAGGGAAGATGAAGATGAAGCAACTAGAAGATAATCCAGAATCCTCAACTCAAGCTATGAGGAGATCTCAGAGAGAAAAGAAAAAACCTATTAGGTATGGGTATGATACTTCACTTGTAACCAAGCACTCTGTATATCTTGCAAAGGATCTCTTGAATGAAGAACCAGGTTCATTTGAAGAAGCAATCACTAAACCAGAATGGAAGGAAGCAATGGATGAAGAAATGCAGGCTCTCAAAGAGAGTGATACTTGGGACTTGGTACCCAAGAAGGACTCCATGAAGGTGATAGGATCCAGATGGATCTACAAACTAAAAAAGAACTCAGATGGTACAATAAACAGGTACAAAGCTAGGTTGGTAGCCAAGGGTTTTGCACAAACCCAAGGCATTGATTATGAGGAGACATTTTCTCCTGTGGCCAAGATGCCAACTATCAGAGTTATGGTGAGTATAGCTGCATCCAAGAATTGGAACATGTACCAATTGGATGTGAAGAATGCATTCTTGAATGGATGGATATCTGAAGAAGTCTACATGGCACAACCACCTGGCTATGAAGATACTAATAAGGTAAATCATGTTTGTAAATTGAAGAAGGCTCTGTATGGATTGAAGCAGGCACCTAGAGCATGGAATTACAGGTTGACAACCTATCTCCTAGATCAAGGATTTGTGATGAGTAAAGCAGATACTTCATTGTTTATTAAAAAGAACAATTCAGAGGTAATATACTTGTGTGTCTATATTGATGACATCATTATTACAGGAAATGATGTTCAGGGAATAAGACACATCAAAGAACAGATGATGAAGGAATTCAAGATCAATGATCTTGGATTATTGAAGTACTTTCTAGGACTTGAATTGATTTACACAAATTCAGGTATCTTTATTACTCAGAAGAAGTACATACAGGACATGGTCAAGAAGTTTAATTTGCAGGAAGCTAAAGTCTCAAACATTCCTATGGAGGTCAACCACAAACTCAGTGCACATGAAGGAGAAGAACTCAAAGATATTACAGGTTACCAAAGTTTGGTAGGTAGTCTAAATTATGCTACCTTAACCAGGATTGATATATCATATGGTGTTAGTGTACTTAGCCAATTTATGCACAAACCAAGAATACCACATTTGGAGCAGCAAAGAAGATAGTAAAGTACCTAAAGGGAACACAAAATCATGGTTTGTATTTTCCATATACATCAGACATTGATATTAAAGTGTATTCAGATGCAGATTGGGCAGGTTGCAAGGATGATAGGAGAAGCACATCAGGATACATATGTTTTGCAGGTAATAAACCAATTTCTTGGTCATCCAAGAAACAACCTACAGTAGCTCTATCATCTACTGAGGCAGAGTACAGAGGACTAGCAAATGCCACTCAAGAAGCCATATGGTTAAAGCTATTATATTCAGAATTGGGCCTATACACAAGGCCACCAATCATATTTGGGGATAACACAAGTTCTCTTCACCTTGCGGCTAATCCAATTTATCATGCTAGGACAAAACACATAGAGGTTCACTACCACTATGTGAGGGAGAAGTTACTTAGCAAAGAAATTCAATTATCATATGTGTCTACTAATATACAATGTGCAGATTTGCTTACTAAAGCTCTGGATGGAAGCAAGCTATGCAGATTTAAATCCATGATTGGATTGCAGGAAATAATTGAAGACTAGAGATGAAAACTTGAGCCAAAGTGTTTGGCTTGAGGGGGAGCTGTTGGTGCAACACAAGCCTTCACATTTGGCTTGGATATCTACTTTGAAGACTATATATGACGCGAAGACCATAGGAACTTATGCCTATGATTTCTTACCAGGTTATCTATTGTAAAAATATAAATGACCTGGCGCATCATTATGCAATCACGCTGAATTGATTGGAAGTCGTGAAAAGGCGGTTGATTGATCGAGAGAATATCTCAATCAATTTATTTAGGTGAGAAATTTTAGGAGATTGATTTGAATTCTAATTCAAGTCATCACTCAATTCCTATAAAAGCTACGAGGAAAAAATGTCGCGTGTAGCGCTCCAATAACCCCGAAGCATTACTGTATCAATCACTGAGGTTGTGAGGTCTACTCTATAGCCTACACCTCTGAGTACCATTGAGCTATGTTTATCATGCCAATGGAATGTACATTTACATGATCTAATACAAATACTTACATTCATTTACTCTGTGATTCTCTGAGTCATTATCTTCAAGTCTGTCAACCTTGAAGAAGTATATCTTAAGATCTACTGAACCAAATCAAGTGATTCAAAGCTTGATAGATTCAGCTCAAAGCATACCACAAACATACAAAGTTTGAAGCAAATTGATTCAGTCAATTTCAAGAAATCAAGAAATTACAGTCAAAGTGTTCACAGTTGCAGTTCTTACGGTAAACAAGTAATTTTCCGGTAGAAGAACAAAATAGATCTCGCAGAGTAATGCGAAGCTTTGTATGAGAGATAGCTCACTCTATAGCTAGACATCTCTACTTTTAGTTGATCAATTTTTCCGGTGAAAAAGATATCTATACACTGTACAAAGTCTGACCGAAAAGAGGCTGTCTGAACTAGAGAAGTATTTTCTTAAACTTCAGAAAAAGTTCTGTTAGTTAAGAGAGTTCATGTGTCACTCCCTTACTTCATGTATGTTCACTTGAAGTAATTATAAACAAAATTATAGTTCATTCCGGTACAATTCCGGTACAATTACGGTGATAGTACAGTGGCAGCCTGATGAAATTTCGGTGAATTTTTTTTTAGTAAAATTAGTGCACAGTCTTATATCAATTTCCGCAAGACTCAATCTTCATCATGTTATCAAGAAGTAGAATTGGAGAAAAGGATCATAGAGGGCAGGTGTGAAGCAGGATTAGCAGCACCAACTGATCTTCTGAGTGCATCTAGCCATCACATCCAACATATAGTACGAAGCTACACTTCAAATATGGAAGATCTCCTAGCTACTGACATCTCTCAAGCTGAGATACTTTCTTGGCACCCTGTGTGCACCCCTAAGCGCGCTTGAATCTCACCACAGCGTGTGAGAGGGTGTATAAGTGTTGGTGTGCGCATCTGTGTAAGAGGAGAACGGAAAGGAACAGAGGGAAAGGGGAAGTAAGAGTGCAGGAGAGTGTGTGAAAGCATAGGTATGTGTGAGAGTGAGAGAAGATGAGTTTGCTAAAAGGTAACCACTAGAGTTGAAGGCCCCTTAGTGCATGTATTTGCCCATATTTTCCCGCGGTACATCAGAGTGTAATTGTGGATTTAGGGCGATCGAAACTAACCTAGCATCAGAAAGTTTAGCCAAATACCATTGTGTGTGTGTACTTTCCCTTTGACTAGGAGAGGAAACATTTTGGTGCGTCTGCCGGGAATAGCTTGGCACGTCTCTATAAGAGAGTGCCATAGGTTCGCCTAGCGCCACATGTTGGCCGAGCTTGCGGACCCCAGATCGAGTACATGAGTGAGGGGATCTCATCCTCAGGAGCAACACAAACGCAAAGAGAGGAACGCGCTCAGAGAAGAGCCCTTGAAAGAGAAAGGAGAAGGTTGGAACCGCCAGGTGAGTGGACCTCGATTGGCTCGAAGAAGTCAGCCAAAAACGTGTACTCCCGTAGGAGAGTCGCGAATCAAGTGCGGAAGTTTGAAGGAGGGATCCTGAGGCCACGTGCGTTAAATTTCTGGGATCGAAGTGATATTGACATCACACCTCTGTTCAAAATGGCTCAGCGGATTTCGGTTCACTTGGGGGATTTCAGCAAGTTCTCAGGTGCTTGGGACGAAGATCCAGATAGTTTTATCCAATTGTTTGAGGTTACTTGTGAGGCCAATGAGGTAGTTGACCAGGGTCAAAGGTTGAGAATTTTTCCGGCTACTCTTCGTGATGAGGCAGCCAACTGGTATGGGAATCTGACACCACAAGAGCGTGGAACTTATCAGATGCTCAAGGAAGCCTTCTTGGCAAAGTTTTGACGACAAGGCTTCCAAGATAGATTGGCCCAACAAATGGATTATTTGCGATAGGGAGTCAATGAGAGCATCGATAACTACATTCAGAGAATGGAAACCTTGGTAAGAAAGATGGGCGCAAATGCCCCGAACGATGAGACATTGAAACGAAGGTTCATTTCAGGATTGAGAGATCCTACGGCACAGCAGCATATCAGCCTGACAAGACCTGCAACTTTAATGGATGCTAAGGAACAAGCAAGGCTTTGGGAGGAAGTACAATTATGCCAACAAAGGAAGATGGAGCTCTTATACGAGCCAATGGGAGGCCCAGGTAACATACCAATGAAAGATCCGGGCCAAGGAAGTCCCGCATTGACGACCCCAGCTTTTGTGGCTGCCACTAGCACGCCAGGCGAGGTAAAGCCTGCGCTAACTGAAGAACGAATATTGGAGTTGGTCACGCAAGCTATAAAAGCTGCCACAATGACCCAGGAAACATACACAGTAAAACCAGAGGTGACTACAAACCCCAATCAAGTGTTTCGATCAAACACATGGTGTGGAAAGTGCCATGGTTACGGCCATTTGGCTTCAGAATGCCCTACAGTCTCGAGAGTATTCACAGAGAGATCACCACCTAGGATGCGTTGTACTTTTTGTGGAAGAACAAATCACACGGAGGACCGATGTTACAACAAGAGAGCCTATGAAGAGAGGACCATGAAATCAGGAGATACAAGAGAAAGACCTTATACGGGATTGCCCGCTCAAAGTGTCCCACCTACATCTCGTTGGGAAAACAGACCGGCTTATGGATATGGTGCTCAGGGTCAAGGAGGAGACTATCCGAGAGGAGCCGCACGTGATCAAAGAAGAGACGGTCCAATCCAGTGTTGGAGGTGCCATGGCTTTGGCCATACTCAATCTAGATGTCCAAACGAAAAGAAACCAATTGATTATACTCCACTATGTAGGTACTGTAGTGGAGAGGGCCACTTTGATGAAGATTGTCCAAAACGGAGAGCTGCCGGCGGCAAGGAA
>CM035414.1:69867130-69882130 GCA_020310875.1 Ceratopteris richardii | reverse complement strand
GCTCTCATCCTTTCTATGCATGTCAAAAGTTCTCATATATCTTGAAGTTTTCGTGCTTCTGTACATCAGTTTTCAATTCAGAGAGTTAGTCATTCCTTGCTGTTGTAGGCTTCTTCTTACCTTGACTTCAAGCTCTTGGTTTGGGAGCTATACTCCACCTTTTTTGACGTTTGTTGTTTGTAAAGCATGCTACTCAAAATTGACTTTTAGGATATATGATTATTTTTTGTTTGTTTTTGAAGTTTGGAAATATTTGGTTGGTGTTTTGAAGATCTTGGGAGGTCTCATCATGTTTCGTTGTGTACTTTGATTTTTACAAGTTTGTAAACACAACATTGTGGTATTTGAGCTTTTGTTTTTTTATCAAATCTTTCATACAACTTATTGAATTATCTTCTTTGATTACAACAATTCAGCATGGCAGATTTGAGTGCATCGATTGAGAAGTTATCAGATGGGAGAAATTATCCCATGTGGCAATTTAGAATGGAGTCTTATCTCATGTCTAAAGGTCTTTGGGGATTGATAACAGGTACAGAAGTGAAGCCAGTATTACCAGAAGCTCCTACACAAGCGGATCGAGCAAGAGAGCAAGAATGGATTGAAAGAGACAGAAGAGTTTTGTTTATTATATCTTAAACTATTTCCAATACTATGCTTGGGCATATAAGAGGTTTGAATACTAGTGGAGAGGCTTGGGAGTCTCTAGAAAGGTTATTTGCAACTACCAACAGAGCGAGGCAAACACAACTTATTGGTGAGTTGACAAGAGTAAAAAAGAAGCCACGACAATGAGTTAATGATTATGTTCTTGAGGTAAAATCTCTTATTGAAGCATTAGCCTCTATTGATGCACCTCCTAGTGAGGATATAAAGTTTAATAGCATGTTAAATGGCTTGAGGGAAGATGAAAGATGGAAGTCTTTCATTACATCTATCATGACGCGAGAGAATCTACCATCCTTTGAAGATTTACAAACGCTCATGATGACTGAAGAAATCAACATAGAAGGTGGCAACTCTTATCATTCACAAAGAGGTAGTCAAGGACAAGCTCTTTATACTTCATCAAATAGATCAAGAGGTAGAGGAAATTGGCGAGGAGGAGGAAGATTCAACAATAATGCAAGAGGAAGAGGAAGCTTCAATGCTACTAGAGGAGGAAGAACAACACAACAAAGTCAACAGACTCAACCAAATCAGCAAGGTAACTTTACCTGCCATTATTGTGGTAAAGTTGGTCATTATGCTAGGGATTGCTTCTCCAATCCGAATAGAAGAGGTGGTTTTAGAGGACGACAAAGAGGAAGAGGCCAAGATCACATGCATCACAACAACAACATAGTACAAGAGGAGGCTCAAACACAGAAGGAAAACGTTCTTATGGCTATGCATACAGAGACACATAAGAGGAAGGTAAACAACATAACTTGGTATGTAGATAGTGGTTGCTCAAACCATATGAGTCACAACATGAATATGTTTGTGAACTTACACAAACCAGATTCAAGAGTCACAGTTGCTACAGGAGATAGTACTGAGCATGAAGTAGTTTACATTGGTGATTGTCCACTTAATGAATATGCAACTCTTAGAGATGTTTTGTTTGTTCCTACTATTACAAGAAATTTGATTTCAGTTGGACAGATGGAGGAAAATGGAGTAAAGGTCGATTTTGACAATAATCAATGGCAGGCTTATCAGAAGAAGGATGGGAATTTTGTTATAAAAGGACAAAAGTTAAACAGATTATATGCTTATGAAGTTGAAGTTCCAGATTATGCAGGTTACACAATGGTTAATGGGACTCAAGTAAGTCAATTGGATTTCTGGCATAAAAGATTAGGACACATCAGTGTTGGTAGGTTAAAGATATTGCAAAGAAATCATTGGTTGAAGGTTTACCACAACTACCTAAGCAAGATTTGGATTTTGTTTGTGAGGCATGTCAGTTTGGAAAACAGGTACGAAGTCCTTTTTCAAAAGCAGGATTGCAAAGCAAAGGTATTTTGAACTTGATTCATACTGATGTATGGGGTCCATCTCAAGAAGAGTCCATGGCAGGTAGCAAGTACTTTGTAACATTTATTGATGACTTCTCAAAGTTTACATTCATTTATTTTATGAAATACAAATCCGAAGTGTTTGACATGTTCAAAAAGTTTAAATCATTGGTTGAAAAGCAAACAAGTAGAAGCATAAGAAGGTTGAGATCAGATGGAGGAGGTGAGTATTTTTCTAATCAGTTTCTTGCATTTTTGGAGGAAGAAGGTGTTGATATATTTAGGTAGTGATGTGTGTGAACACTCTAGGACCGTCGGGGCACTTTTTTCCCTCTTTAGGAGGTTTTTTTCCCCCGGCTTGTATATACGCCTATTGCCCTAATGGGCTACTTATCTTTGTACATTCTCTAGTAATAGATTCAGTATTGTGTGTTTGTGCTCCAAGCTTCTTCTTCTTCCTTGTGCTGTTCACGTGCTTCCGCAGACGTCTATCTCCAACAATTGGTATCAGAGCAGGTCGTCGCTTCTTCTAGGGCGCCGTCGACACTCCTCCGTTTGCAGTCTCAGATTCGCACGAAATTAGGTGAGCATACTCAGGGTGTTTCCGAGATCAAAACAGCTTTGCTATGTGGTGCCGAAATCGCGATCTGAGCTCGTTTCGGCCTCCGAACGCACTATCGCAGCGCTTATGCAGGCTATTTCGTCCTTTTGTGCCAAAGGTATATACCAGTTTCTGTTCGCCAGTTTAAGCGTCTCGAAGTCTGCTACAGGTCTAGCAGAACTCATCTGGGCAGTTCCGTTCAACTTTTTGAGATACAGTCAATTTTGTGCATCAAGGTGTTTTAGTCACCGGCCATGGCTGAAAGCAGTGATGTATTCCGTATGTTGGCTGTTGAGGATAAGTTGGATGGTACCAACTACCCATTATGGGCTTATATGATGTGACATGTACTGGTTGCAAAAGGACTGCGGAACATTGTGTAGGGTGTTGAAAGACGTCCTGTTACACCTGCGACTACAGGTACTACAAATACAGGTGCTGGAGGTACTGGAGCTGATGAAGATGGTGTCGAAGATGATATTCCACAGATTCCTGTTCGTGCTGCTGTTTCTGTTGCACCTACTGCAGAGCAGATTCGTTGGGATGGCAGAGATGCCCAGGCACATGCATTGATAGCTTTGTCTGTCAAACGTGCCATTATTCCTCACATTCGCTCTTGCAGAACAACAAAGGATGCTTGGGATACACTTACCACTTTGTACCAGGCTAGGAATGAGGCTCGTGTTGCTTACCTCCGAAAACAGTTGGAGAGTGAGCACATGAATGAAGGTGATTCTATGGATAGTTTTCTTACAAAGATCAAAGACCTGAAGGAACAATTGATTTCTGCTGATGAGGTTATACCAGATAGCTCACTTGTGCAGACCGTTCTGAATGGTCTTCCTGATTCATATCAGAGTTTTGCCTCTACTCTTCAGTTGATGATGAAAGGCAATCCGAATGCCTTGTCATTTGAGGAATTAGTCTCTGTTCTGTTGCAGGAAGATCAGTCTAGGCAGAACAGGTCCATTATGCGTGTTGCAGATCAAGCTTTCCTGGCTAGTCAGAAGGGCAAAGGAAAATGGAGCTCTTCTACTAGTAAGCAAAAATCTGCAAATGTTGCACAATCGAAGAACTAGGATAAAGATGAGAAGAAATCAGAAAAGCAGAAATTGTTCTGCAAGTACTGTAAAGGAAATGATCATATTATAAAGAACTGTCCAAAACTGGCTGCTAAAGAGGCAAAGAAAAAAGAGTCTAGAATGGTTGTTGCAGAGGCCTCTACACCAAAAACAGAGTCTGCAAATCTTGTGCAAGAAGAAGAATGGGCATTTACTACTGTCTGCAGTTTTGACCCATCTTCTCATGATCAGTGCATGTCTGTAGTAGACTCAGATGTTTGGTACTTTGACAGTGGGGCGACCAAACATATTACCTCGCAGCGCAGTTTCTTCTCTTCACTCGAGCCTGCCCCTACAGGGAATACTGTCACATGTGCCAATAACTCCTCTTATCCTGTTATGGGAGTTGGTAAGATCATTCTGACTACTGCTGATGGTAGTTCTTTCACTTTGTCAGATGCTTTATTTGTGCCAGGGATAAAAAAGAACCTGTTATCAGTTTCTGCATTAGCCAAGATTGTCTTGGTTGTGAAATTCGTTGATGACAGGTGTACAGTCCATGATCTCTCAAATGGTGATGTGATTATTGCTTCTGGCATCTTATGTCGTGGGCTGTATAAGCTCATAGACTATGAAAGATCTGTGAATGATTCGGCATGTGCAGTTCATGATTCTCAGGCTATGTCAGATGCAAAGCTTTGGCATGCACGCTTTGGTCATCTGAATTTTGCTAGTTTGTTACGCCTGCAGAAATCTGAAATGGTGTCCTCTTTGCCCAAACTTGAGGCACCTGGAAAACATGTTTGTGAAGGCTGTATTTTGGGCAAAATGCACCGTTCTTCCTTTCCAAAAGATGGTTCAGTTCGGGCTACGCAGAAATTGTAGCTTGTACATAGTGATGTCTGTGGTCCTATGCAGACACCCTCTTTTGGAAATTACCTTTACTTCGTGACTTTCATTGATGATTTTTCCAGGCACGCATGGGTATATCCACTCAAAGCAAAGTCCGAAGTGTTCATGTGCTTCAAACAGTTTTTGGTTTTGGCTGAAAATCTGTCAGCATGTAAAATGGGCACCCTCCGTTCTGATCGAGGGGGGGAATATATGTCTTCAGATTTTAATGCATTTCTGGCTGAACGTGGGATAAAACACCAATGTACAGTGCCGTATACACCTCAACAGAATGGAGTTGCTGAACGAAAGAACAGGTCACTCATGGAGATGGCGAGGTGCATGGTCAAAAGTCAGGCTTTACCACATAGTTTCTGGCTTGAGGCTGTCATGTGTGCAGCATATGTACTGAACAGGTGTCCCACTAAAGCATTGCTGTCTATCACTCCATATGAGGCTTGGCATGACCGCAAGCCATCTGTTGCTCATCTGCGTGTTTTTGGTTGTTTGGCATATGCATTAGTGCCTGAACAACATCGCAGAAAATTGGATGATAAGGCAGTAAAATGTATTTTTGTTGGGTACAGTTCTGAAAGTAAAGGCTATCGTCTGTATCATCCACAGACTAAACGCATTTTGGTTAGCCGTGATGTTGTCTTTGTGGAAGATGCTATTCAGCCATTGCTTTCATGTACTAAGGAGACATCTGTTAGCTCCAAAGACATGTATGATACTTTGATGCCTCTTTTTACAGGTGGACAGTCTAGTGCTGGCCCTAATGAGGCAACTTCTCAGCCTTTGCAGGTTTCATATGATGATGCAGATCATTCCATTTCTGATGCAGATTTACATGATGCACTTGCTGATGAGAGAGCTGATATTGAGTAGGCAAAAAATATGCCAAAATGGCTGGTGCAGACTTTGCGTGACAGCAAATTAGATGCACCTTTGTCATATTGTACTCGTTCAGGCTCTCATAGTGCCTCCTTTGCATCAGATTGCTATGCTATGGCTGCATCTAGTCTCTGTGATGAGAATGAGCCTGTTTCTTTTGATGAAGCACAGAATTCAAAAAATTGGATGGCTGTTATGCAATCTGAATATGATGCTATAATGAAGAATGGTACATGGTCTTTATGTGACTTGCCTCCTGGCAAGAAGGCCATTGGCACTAAGTGGGTATACAAGCTGAAGCGTAAACCTGATGGTACAGTTGACAGGTATAAGGCTAGGCTTGTTGCAAAGGGTTATGCGCAGGAAAGAGGCATTGATTTTGATGAGACCTTTGCACCTACATGCCGTATGACTACTGTTCGGAGCATTTGTGCACTTGCAACCCATCATGGTTGGAATGTACATCAGTTGGACATTAAAACAGCATTTCTGAATGGTGACTTGCATGAAGAAGTGTATGTTTTTCAGCCCCGTGGCTTTGTGCAGAAAGGGCATGAAACCAGGTTTGCAGGTTAAAGAAGGCATTATATGGTTTAAAGCAAGCACCACGTGCTTGGTATGAGAAGATACATGCCTATCTGATTGCACATGGTTTTGAGAACAGTCCAACTGAAAGCACCTTATATGTTAAACGTGCTAATGATGTGCTTCTGATCATTGTTGTCTATGTTGATGACATGCTGCTCACTGGTCCTATTGAGACACATATTGCTGATTTTAAGGCTGATTTGCATGCCTCATTTGAGATGTCTGATTTGGGGCATTTGCATCACTATTTGGGCATTCAGTTTATGCACGTTGATGGTGGAATGGCTTTGTGTCAAACGAAATATATTGACACATTATTGCAGCGTTTTGGCCTTGAAGATTGTAAGCCTATTGCCACTCCTATGGAGACAGGTTTACGATTGAGTCTTCATGATGCTGGAGATGCATTTGATGCTGTTCTCTATCAGCAGGTTGTTGGATGCTTGATTTACTTATGCATTACTCGGCCAGATATTCAGTTTGCTGTCTCACAGATGAGCAAGTTTATGCATTGCCCAGGAGTCACGCATTGGAAAGCGGTTAAGCGCATCTTTCTCTACTTGAGTGGTACTCGGCTACTTGGGTTGTTTTATCCCAAGGGGGGATCACTACCGCCAGATTTGCATGCTTTTTCTGACTCAGATTGGGCTGGTTGCTATGACACTCGTGTGTCCACCAGTGGTTTCTGCTTCATGCTTGGTAGCTCATGTATATCTTGGTTGAGCAAGAAGCAGCCTACTGTGGCCACTTCCAGTTGTGAGGCTGAGTATAGGGCAGCTTTCACAGCGACTGTTGAGTATGTGTGGCTCAGACGCCTTATGGCTGATTTGGGTGTTGGCCAGTCTTCTGCCACCACCATCTTCATTGACAGTCAGAGCGCATTGGCAGTTGCGAGGAACCCTATGTTCCATGCTCGCACTAAGCACATTGAGGTGCATTATCACTATGTCAGGGAGAGGTTCTCTGCTGGGGAGATCAGCTTGGCATATGTGCCCACGCAAGAGAACATTGCAGACCTTTTCACGAAGGCTCTGCCTAGGGAGAAGTTTGAAGCTTTTCGCAAAGCTTTGGGCTTACTTCCTTTTGTGGAGTGATTTCCACATAGCTTGGCACTTCCTTATACATGAGTGCCAGCTCCTTGTTCACCGCATCACTCCCAGGGGGGATTTGTTGATATATTTAGGTAGTGATGTGTGTGAACACTCTAGGACCACCGGGGCACTTTTTTCCCTCTTTAGGAGGTTTTTTTCCCCCGGCTTGTATATATGCCTATTGCCCTAATGGGCTACTTATCTTTGTACATTCTCTAGTAATACATTCAGTATTGTGTGTTTGTGCTCCAAGCTTCTTCTTCTTCCTTGTGTTGTTCGCGTGCTTCCGCAGACGTCTATCTCCAACAGAAGGAATTAAAAAGGAGACTACAAATAGATACACACCTCAACAAAATGGTGTGGTCGAAAGAAGAAACAAGTCTATCTTGGAGATGGGTAGGTGCATGTTAAATGAAAAGGACTTACCACTTACTTTTTGGGCTGAAGCATGCAATATGGCAGTTTATGTGATGAACAGGTTACCACCTACTCAAAGTCATGTACAGAAAGCACCTTATGAATTGTTTTATGTATCAAAACCAGATATTGCTAATTGTAGAATTTTTGGAAGCATATGTTTTGTTCATGTTCCACAACAGTTAAGGTCAAAGTTGGATCCAAGGTCACAAAAAATGGTTTTCATTGGTATGGCAGAAGGGCAACCAGGATATAGATGTGTGAACCCAGATAGGGGAGAGGTAATTGTTTCGAGAGATGTTATTTTTCATGAATATAAATCTTGGTCTAAACATGAAGTGCAGGTAGATGAAGAAGAAACTACAAGAAGTCACGAAGAAGAGCCAAGTTCTCCAAGTTCACCAGAGACTCAAATTACACATGAGGTAACTCCCCCCAATCAGAAGTTGAAGAAAATTCTCGATTTGATTTCAAAGGAAATTGAGTCACACGAAGAAGAAAGTGAAGGTTCTACATCAAGAAAAACTCAAACTCAAAGGCAAGAAAAGCATGGTAGGACAAGAAGCCAATCAAGGTATCCAGTAAGAGAAAGAAGGTAACCGCAAAGATTTTCTCATGAAGTTTATATGGCAAAACTTCTTGAGGAGCAGGAACCAACAACTTTTAAAGAAGCATTGAAGGTAAAGAAATGGGTTAAAGCAATGGATGAAGAAATGACAGCTTTTTATGAGAACAATACATGGAGTTTAGTTCCAAGGCAACCTAACATGAAGGTAATTGGTAACAAATGGGTGTACAGGATAAAGAGAAACAGTGATGGTTCAGTAAGTAGATATAAAGCAAGGCTTGTTTGTAAAGGTTATGCATAGAGTTATGGCATCGATTATGAGGAGACATTTTCTCCTGTTGCTAAGGTATCAACAATAAGGACATTAATAAGTGTTGCTGCAAGAAAGGTATGAAATCTTTATCAATTAGATATACAAAATGCATTTCTCAATGGTGATTTAAAAGAAGATGTGTACATGGAGCAACCAGCAGGTTATGAAGATCCCAAGAAGCTTACGCATGTATGTAAACTCTTGAAAGCATTGTATGGTCTTAAGCAAGCTCCAAGGGCTTGGAATTTTAGATTGGTAAAGTTTCTTGAAAAGCAGGGATACAGGTGTTCAAATGTAGATACTTCTTTGTATGTTAAGGTTGAAGGATCATTGATAATTTATATCTCAATTTATGTGGATGACTTGATAATAACAGGAAACAATGAAGGTGAGATAGCCAGATTCAAAGAAGAGCTTGGATCTGAATTTCAAATTTCAGATTTAGGAGAACTGACGTACATTCTTGGAATCGAAGTTATGAAGAAGGATGATGGTGTATATCTTCTACAAAGGAAGTATATTTTAGATTTGTTAAAGAAATATGGCATGGAACATTGCAAGAGTATCAGTAATCCGATGTGAAGTACACTGCTCAAGACGGTGAACCTTTAGAAGATCCACTTATCTACAGGTCTTTGATTGGTTCTCTTATATATGCAACTTTAACAAGGCCGGATATTACATTTAGTGTAAGTACATTGTCTCAATTCATGAACAAACCCACAGATGTTCATATGCAAGCAGCTAAAAGGGTCTTGAGATATTTGAAGGGTACATTAAGTGAAGGTATGGGCTATAAATATCATGAAGGTTTGGATTTGAAAGCATACAGTGATGCAGATTGGGCTGGAAATAAGGATGACAGAAGGAGTACAGGTGGATATTTGATATTTGCAGGTAATAATTTCGTTTCATGGAGTTCTAAAAAACAGCCTATAGTAGCACTTTCAAGCACAGAAGCTAAATATAGAAGCCTTACAAATGCAACATGTGAGATTATGTGGTATTTGAAGCTTTATGAAGATACAAATCTATCTACAACACGTCCATTACTCTTTGGAGATAATGTAAGTTCATTACAGCTCGCGTCCAATCCAGTGTACCATGCAAGAACCAAACACAATGAAGTACACTATCACTATATCCGAGAGAAGGTGGTGAATGAAGATATTGATATTCAACGTGTTGGAACTAAAGATCAATTAGTAGAAATACTTAGAAAAGCAGTGGATGCTCAGAAGCTCAAGCGAATCAAAGTTCTACTTGGAGTCAAAGCTTTGGATTTAGAGCTTGAGGGGGGCAATGTTACATAAAAACAAGCTCTAAAGTAGTCTTGTGGAATTTTATTAATTATTAAAATTGGTATATGAAAGCTTGTGGATCTTATTAGTTATGAAAAATAACATGTGGAGGCGTTCACATCTCCAAATTTAGAGCAAAAGTAGATAAAAGTAAGAAGGAAAGGAGAGGTGACTATTTTTAGACAAGGAAGGCGCTTCTATTGATAGCCTCTCAATAAAAAGAGAGGTTCTCTTAGTGTAGGTGGCCAAATTGAGTGATTCTTGTTGCGTTGCGAAGCTTACAACTTGCAATATATAAATAGGTCAGCTTTCGTACAATTTTCAATGAGAAAACTCCACGCAAGTAGGCATTTCTGCAGATCTTGTGTCTTGTGTCTATCGGGTGCCTCATCAGAGACATACCTCTCTTCAAACTTTCATATCTCAGTCATTATGAGGTCTTTTTGAGTGATTTCACTTGGACAAGTTTCCTTAGCTCTTATAATTGCTATCGATATCAAAATTTTTCATAGATCTTGAAGTTTTCTTGCATCTGTATATCAGTTTTTCAATTCCGGCAGTTAGTCATACCTTGTTGTTGTAGGTTTCTTCTTACCTTGACTTCAAGCTGTTGGTGTGGGAGCTATACTCCACCTTTTTTGATGTTTTTTGTTTCTAAAGCATGCTGCTCAGAGTCTACTTTCAGGATATATGATTATTTTTGTCAAATTATGCTCAAAGAGTTTTTGGTGGTCATTTTTCTATAGTGACCTATTTCTGTTTTCTTGAAAGTTTGGAGGAAAGTTTGTTTTTGAAGTTTGGAAATATTTGGTTGGTGTTTTGAAGATCTTGGGAGGTCTCATCATGTTTCATTGTGTACTTTGATGTTTACAAATTTGTAAACATTGTTGGATGCGTGTAGAAGTGCGAGAGACAGACGAGAAGCACACATAAGGAGCACAAACGCAGCAAGACACACGGAGAAGACGATGGCTGGAATAGCTCTCTCTATTGATCGATAATACTAAACTGAAGTAAGAGCTGAATAATATCCCTAAGTACAAAGTACCACCACATATGAGAGTATCAAGTATGTGGTAACATGGGGAAAAAACCTCTAGCCAGCACTAGAGTAAAAAGTGCCCATGTATAGGGAAAAGTTCACATCAAAGCTACTCGAGGAACACATAAGTGTAACAAACCCCCCTAGAGCAAATGATGTGAACACATGCAGGGAGTGACAGATCAGCCCCCACAAGGTAATAAGCCTAAAGCTTTGCGAAAAGCTTCAAACTTTTCCCATGGAAGAGCTTTGGTGAATATGTCTGCCACATTATCTTGTGTAGGCACATATACCAAATCAATATCTCCTGCATGAAGGCACTCTCTCACATAGTGATAATGCACCTCAATATTTTTGGTCCATGCATGAAACACTGGGTTTCGTGCAACAGCCAAGGCACTCTGACTATTGGTGAGAATATGCGTAGCAGCATCAATCTCCATGCAAAGATTCATCAATAGGCGTCTCAGCCATATACACTCCACTATAGCTGTGAAAACTGCCCGGTACTCAGCTTCACAACTCGATGTCACCACTATAGGTTGCTTCTTACTCAACCAAGATATGCATGAGTCTCCAAGGAAAAAGCAATTACCACTAGTGGACATGCGAGTATCATAACAACCAGCCCAATCACTATCTGTAAAAGCATGCAAGCATGGCTGAATATCTCTGCCATAAAAGAGACCTAATCCCAAAGTGCCTCGAAGATATCTGAACACACGTTTCACCGCTTGCCAATGCTTAGTGCCAGGGCTATGCATGAGTCGACTCAACTAGGAAACTGCATACTATATATCCGGCCTTGTGTTGCATGCATATATAAGACATCCCACAACTTGGTGATAAAGAGAAGTGTCAAATGCATCACTGGAATCCTCAACTGAGAATCTAAATCCTATCTCAACTGGTGTGGAAACTGGCTTGCAATCCTCAAAGTCAAAACATTGAAGTAGTTTTTCAACATACTTTGCTTGATGCATAACAATTCCCCCCTCAACGGATACAAACTGGATGCCAAGATAGTAGCTCAAAAGACCAAGATAAATGACATCAAAAGTATGTTGCAAATCAGCCATAAGAATGTCAAGTTTTGCATCACATGACCCAATCAAGAGTATGTCATCGACATAAAGAATAAGCACTGTAAGATCAGCCCCATTTTTGCGTACATAGTGTGCTTTCAATCGGACTACATGTGAAGCCAAGAGAAATCAAGTGCTTATGGATTTTGTCATACCATGCATGTGGAGCTTGCTTGAGACCATACAAATCTTTATGCAAGTGACAAACCATATGCTCTTGCCCTTTCATCGCAAATCCAGGAGGTTGCTTCACATAGACCTCTTCTTGCAAATCACCATTCAAGAAGGCTGTTTTTATGTCCAACTGATGCACTTTCCAACCTCGATGGGCAGCCAATGCAACCACAGTACGAATGGTATTCATGCGTGAAGTAGGTGCAAAAGTTTCCTCATAGTCAATGCCATATTGTTGCACATATCCTTTGGCAACCAATCTAACTTTGTAGCAATCAATGCTACCATCAGATTTTCTCTTAATCTTATAAACCCACTTTGTACCAATGGCATTCTTTCCTTTTGGCAATTCACATAACTCCCAAGTACCATTCCTATGTATGGAATCCATTTTTGATTGCATAGCACTCATCCATTGTGGATCCTCACATGCATCTTCAAAAGAAAGTGGCTCTTCATTACATGCTGTAGCAATAAGAGAATAATCCACACAATTACTTGATGCATTGTGAGAGCTTGATCTTGTTCTACCAAGTAAAGGTGCACTCAATTTGTTGTCCTGCAAAGTTTGTTTTAGCCACTTTGGCATAGATTGTGCACTTTTGATAGACATGCGTTCATTATGTAATACATCTTCAATATGTACATCATGCATGGGTTGAATTTCATGCTCATTTTCAGGCATATTTTGACGCAAATGTTCAGCCATATGTGGCTGGAAATTTCCAACAGTTTTGATATTTTTTGGTTGAAATTTTTCAGCCATGTTTGGCTGGAAATTCTCTGCATTTTCAGCCCTATTTGGCTGGAATATTTTTCAGCCCTTTGAGCCTCAATTGGCTGGTCTACATGACCATAGTCAAGCGCACCATTTTGGAACAAAGGCATGAGTGTATCGAACACATCTTGTGAGCTAACTGTTGGCAGTTTTTTGCATTCAAGTAGAGGGAAAACTGAATTTTCAGCAAATAGCACATCTCGACTCACAATAATTGTGTTCGTCAATGGATGGTACAACGGATATCCCTTACTTTCAGCACTATAACCAACAAACATACATTTCTTTGCCTTGTCATCAAGTTTGTGACGTTGTTGTGATGGCACAAGAGCATATGCCAAACAACCAAACACACGCATATGACTAACCATAGGCTTATGACCATTCCAAGCCTCATAAGGAGTGATGACTCTCAATGCTTTTGTAGGGCAGTGATTCAACACATAATTTGCACACATGACCGCTTCCATCCAAAACTTATCAGGAAGATGCTTTCCTTTAACCATACATCATGCCATTTCAAGTAGAGTTCTATTTTTATGCTCGGCAACACCATTTTGTTGAGGTGTATATGGCACCGTACATTCGTGTGAAATACCTCTTTCACGAAGAAAAGGATCAAACTCATGTGACATGTATTCACCACCATGATCCGTGCGTAGAGTCAAAAGCTTTTGTGAAGAAAAATTTTCAGCCATAGCTAAAAATGCTTTGAAGCAAGAAAATACCTCATTCTTTGCTTTCATAGGATACACCCATGTATGGCGAGTAGCATCATCAATGAAGGTAACAAAATATACATGCTTCCCAAAAGATGGAGTCTTGACGGGACCACATACATCACTATGAACAAGCTATAATTTTCTTGTAGTGTGTGTATGACCATCTTTTGGAAAAGAAGCACGATGCATTTTTCCAAGAATGCAACCTTCACATGCATGCTTTTCAATGGACTCAAGTGTAGGCAAGCCAATAACCATGTCCTTCTTTTGCAAGTAGAGCAAACTATTGAAGTTTAAATGACCAAAATGAGCATGTCAAAGCTCCATTTCAGCCATGGAAGAAGTATGAGCAACTAAGGCATTCGAGGCAGCCCTCTTGTATGTATCCATGCTATACAAACCATTACATAATGTACCGGATATCACGATAACATCACCATTGTTGAAATCATGAAACATACACTTATCATCAACAAAGTGTACATGAAGTCCAACTTTGGCAATCAATGGAACTGAAATTAAGTTCTTCTTTATACCGGGCACATATAATGCATTTTTTAAGAGAATCACACCTCCATTTGCAGCCGTAAGCTCAATTTCTCCTACTCCAATGATAGGATAAGAGGCATTGTTTGCACACACCACATGTCCTCCTTTAGGTGCATCTTTCAAAGAGGCAAAAAATCTGTTGCATGACGTTATATGCTTTGAAGCACCACTATCAAAGAACCAATCCAAATCAGCCTCACTCACAACCATACATTTAGAATGTAAAAAAGCATCATAATGACATGTAACAACACATGCCCAAAAATCTTGAGCCATGTTAGCTTCATCATTCTTTGCATTTGCTGAATTTTCAGCAATAGACATGTTGGATTCCTTCTTCTTTTCATTGCGTTTAGCAAGCTTTCTACACTCATCAATAGTATGACCAGCCTTTCATAAATATTTGCATCTCTTCTTCTTTTGCAAATCACCATCATTAGAGGAATGAGTGGAAGAGGAAGCTTGAGGCTTTGGTTTTGATGAACCCAAAGCTGAACCATACTTGCTTTTCCCCTTTTGTGAGATAGCAAGTGCTTGCGTTGCCTCAATCAAACCACTCCTATTCACTCTAGATTGCTCTTCTTGCAAAAGAAGAGACACAACCTCATCAAATGCATACATATTAGGATTTCCTTTTGCAACCAAATGAAGTGTAGTAGCAAAGCTTTGAAAAGATTTTGATAATCCTTTCAACAATGTAGAAATGAGTGATGCATCCAGAATGATCTCATCTATGTTTGCCAATTGCTCTTTCAAGTCCTTGATGCATGTCACATACACATCCACTGACTCATTTTCAGCCATACATACATCCTCAAGTTTCTTCCTCAAGTATGCAACACGTGCTTCATTACGAACGGCATACAAAGAAGCAAGAGTATCCCATGCCTGTCTCAATGTAGAACATGACTGAATGTGTGGA
>CM035414.1:69830216-69832716 GCA_020310875.1 Ceratopteris richardii | reverse complement strand
TCACATACAAATGTTCCTACACATATTTCTCTTAGCGTGATCACAATTGGAAGCTAAAAATTTGTACAGAGGTCGATCACCTATAGACTTAGACTTGTACAAAAGCATTTCACAAAAGATCTAGCACAGGAAGAGAAAACTCAGAAATATCGGGTGCAAAAATCTTTCATAAAAAAACTTGATTAACAAGTTCTTCAAATACCTTTCTTGAGTCACATACACTCCATGTTGAGTATATGAAATCTCCATGCCCAAGAAGTATGACAAATCTTCCAAATCACTGATTTTGAACGCTTTCTCCATTTGCTTCTTTAGGCTTTGAATGCCTTTCTCATCTGTACCTGTAAGAATTATATCATCAACATATATGCACATGTAGATGAACCCATCATCACTTGCTTTAACAAGCAAGCTACTATCTGCCTTAGATACTTGAAATCCAAGTTCCTTTAAGAACTTTACAAGCCTATAGTTCCATGCCCTTGGGGCCTGCTTCAAGCCATATAAAGTGCTCTTGAGCTTACACACATGATTTGGATACCTTCCATCTCTAAATCCTTGAGGTTGCTCCATGAAAACATCATCTGAAATATAACCATTCAAAAAAGCATTCTTCACATCTAATTGACACAATTTCCAACCTTTACATGCAGCAATTGCTATGAGTGTTCTGATGGTTGTCATCTTTGCCACAGGACTATAAGTCTCATCATAATCAATACCATATGTTTGAGCAAACCCTTTCACAACAAGTCTAGCTTTGTACCTAGACACACTTCCATCTGCAAACCTTTTTGTCTTGTAGACCCACTTACATCCAATGATCTTCTGGCTATTTGGTTTTGGAACCAAATCCCATGTTTGATTCTCCATCAATGCATCATATTCTTCCTGCATAGCTTTCTCCCAATTTTCTTTACCCTTTGCCTCTTCATATGTAGAAGGGTCTTCATCTGCTTTTATCATGTAAGCATAATCTTTGGTAGCCAAAAAAGAAGTATCATAGCTATACCTTGTAGGTTGCCACTTATGTCTTGATGACCTTCTAAGTTCTCCACTCCTTGAGGTTTCTAGTTCTTCACACTCAGGATCAAATCTTGGCATTTCTTCAACTTCAACCTGCACTTCATTATTCTCCTCTTCATCAAATATCTGTACCTTTGATTTACCTTTCCTTTGGCTCACAACTTCTTCATCACTTGTATTAATATTGATAGTACCTACATACCAAGTACCTTGCTCATCAAATGTAACATCCTTAGACACAATGAATTGTTTTGTGGATGGACTCCACAACCTATATCCCATCTGCTTATCATCATAACCAATGAACACATACTTTTCAGCTTTAGGTTCCAATTTGTGTCTTAATTGTGATGGCACATATGCATATGCCAAACATCCAAATACTTTGCAATGGTCTAATGTAGGTCTCTTACCCCACCATGCCTCATATGGTGTCATACCCTGCAAGGCTTTACATGGTAGTCTATTGACCAGATAAGTGGCTGTATTTATAGCCTCAGCCCACAAATAATTTGGGCAATTTTTCTCCTTCAACATGGATCTTGCAAACTCAACAAGAGTCCTATTCCTCCTTTCTGCTACACCATTTTGTTGAGGAGAGTACCTGCAAGTAACCTCCCTTTTTATACCTGCATTCCACAAGTAATCACCAAACTCATTAGAGAAATACTCTCCCCCTCCATCTGACCTTAGTCTCTTCGACTTATGACCTGTAATTCTTTCTGCATACACATGATAATGTTTGAATGTATTGAATACCTCTGACTTATCTTTGATCACATAGATAGTGATCCATCTGATAGCATCATCAACATAAATCACATAATACCTTGAACCATTGATACTGAAATCCTTTGATGGTCCCCACACATCTGTGTGTACCAACGCAAGCTTCTCTGAATACATAAAACCATGCTTGGAATAAGATTGCTTATGAGCCTTACCTAATTGACATGCCTCACATTTGTATGTCATGTGTTGACCTGCAACATTAGGCAATCCAAGCACTGAACCATTGTTAATCATATCTTTGATACCTCTTTCATTGAAGTGTCCAAGCCTCTTGTGCCAAAGATCTAACTCAGAGATCTTATGTCCTCCATAAGTGAACAAGGCATGACCAACATTACCTTGAATCTTCAATGTAAACAATCTTCCTTCTTTTAAAATTTGTTTATACCCATTGCTAGGGTCTTCCACAAACACTCCTTCATTAGTGAACCTAACTTCATAACCTTTTTCAACAATTTGTCCTACACTTATCAGATTCTTAGGAATTGTAGGAACATACAAGACCTTACTCAATAAGGTGCTACCATCCTTGGCCTTTACTGATCCAATTGACTTCACATTGTGCTTTGTATTGTCTCCTGTTTGAACAACATGATTAGACACCTTATTTTCCAAATCTGTCATTAATGCTATGTTTCCACTCAGGTGATTGCTACACCCTGAGTCAATGTAGAAGACTCTT
>CM035414.1:69817716-69820216 GCA_020310875.1 Ceratopteris richardii | reverse complement strand
ACTATGTTTCACATTCCGATTTTCTGGACACATGTGACATGCGAGGGAAAAAGTGGTGGTTACAGTACTTGGTGAAGCTTTTTTGGCAGAGGCGGACTACCAAGGAGGATTCTGAAAATTCATCCATCCAGGGAGGTTATGGCTTTGCCCACTCGAAGTAGAGAAGAGATACTAATCGCGCATATGGGTGATGCACTGTTGGGCTTCAACTGATGAGAGGAGAAGCAGACAAAGATTATTATTGGAGGGAAGCATGCCACGTGAGAGGAATTTGAGCACTGAAGAAATCTTTTTTGTAAGTTCAGTAACAGTATTGCGTTCATTTCACTATGTTATGCTTCATGTTTTAACAAAAGAGCCATTGATCGTTACTGTGGAGGGGAGTTTTTTTTCCTGTGCTCGTGAAGGCTGGGGCTTCTTCATCTTTTCAAAGGGTTAACATTAATGTTTTTGTTCTCGTATGATTTCCTGTATTCCAAAAAGCCCACCTGCGCAGGGGAAGATAGCTAGCGACTAACTTTGTGAGATTATCCTCTCTATTACGCACATTAAGTGTGGTCATGACAGCAGCCCTAGGACCCATTTGTGCAGGCATTTCTCTATCCCTTACTCACCAAAGTGGTGGTAGTGTTTTTATGTTGTTCACGTGCGAACATGTATATAGATGAGAATGTATCTACATCCACAAGTATGCATTGAGAGATGTGTGTGTATGTATGTTTTTTGTTTTGATGCATACGGATTCCATGTACATTGTGTTTCTGATGCATATAGATATGTGCATATGTAATCTATGTGAAAGAGATTTTTCTTTTGTTTAGTAAGAAAGATATGATGCATTGCACTAAAAAGTGAGGCCTCTTTCCGGAAAATGGTGTGCATGCAGAGACTTCAGGGAGGAAAGAAGAAAGACAGGGGGGTTGTGCCAGTAACGTAGAGAGGAGGATGACCAAGGGGGGGGAAAAGCAAGGGTCGCTGAATAGTGATGCAAGGGAAGAAGTCCAGTGAAGTTGTATCAAGTTATAGGGAAGTGTTGCACATTTCGGATTTTCAAGTGGATTGAACGCTCAGAACCTGGCTGCATCTCTTTAATAGTCCCCATTTAATTGTGAAAAAGTTCATCTTTGGAATGTCATAATAACATGGGACGGTGGTTATATATGCACAAACCTGTGGTTAGCATTTGACCTTCAAAGCTCAAGCTACTTACTTTTCAAGAATGTAAATGGTTGTGATTTCACTTCAAGGGCAAAGGTGATGCATATTTTCTAAACTATTGGTTCTCAAATTCACGTCATTTTGCTCGCATGTATGTGCACATTTGTTCATAACTCCATGGGAAATGGCCAACATCTGCATAGGGTGCATCTGTAGTACTTGCGCCATACTTGCCAAGTGATTTGTTTTTAGTAGAGGTTGATTCTTGAGGAAGACATCTGCATTTCTACTTGTGACAACGACGAACTAGCTTTCCCTTTCTACACCAATGTGTCGCCCATTGCTTCCAAGTCACTGGCTAATTCCCATGCTTTGGATTTCACAACCCAATCGCTTATGCATCTTCTGGTATGTCTTCAAATGAGAATTTAAGTGATGTCATCTATCGGCGCTGCTGTAGTGTTTCCAGTTTACATTCAGCTACACTCGGGCCTCTAGCTTGCCAACTTTTGTTGTCTCACATCTTTCAGTTGACTTAATTCTCGTGACTGCTCCAATTTCTAGAGTAAAGTGTACAGACCACGGTGGCATCTGCTTTCTGCAATCCCAGATTCCTTGAATTTCAGTCGATAGATTTTGAGTAAGAGGGATAAAGGGTGCACTTGTAGATGTGTGTGTGTGCATGGAGGAATGAGAGGAGAAGGGGAAAAAGGGGAGTGGGGATATGTGCGTGTGTGTGCATAAGTGAAAAAAAAGAAAGGGAGTAAAAGGGTGACCGAGGGAGTGCACGGGAGAAGTTTGAGGAAGTGAGGAAGTGAATACATGAGTGTGCAAGAGGTAAAGGGAAGAGTGTGAGAAAGAGTGAGTGCATGAGAGTAAGAGGACTTGAGAGAGCGATAGTGCATACGTACGAGTGTGTATGAGATAGTGAAATTGAAGGTACATTAGGGGCTCAAGCAATGCAAGTCAATGAGTTTGAGGTGATTTGAGCACACCATAAGCGCCTCTTAGCATACTTTTCCTTGGTTGTTTTAGAACAAACATTTTGGTGCGTCTGCCGGGAAAAGCTTGGCATGTCTCTATAAGAGAGTGCCATAGGTTCGCCTAGCGCCACATGTTGGCCGAGCTTGCGGACCCCGGATCTAGTACATGAGCGAGGGGAGCTCATCCTCAGGAGCAACACAAACGCAAAGAGAGGAACGCGCTCAGACAAGAGCCCTTGAAAGAGAAAGGAAGAGGTGGGAGTCGCAAGGTGAGTCGACCTCGACTAGCTTGACGAAATCTGCCAAAACTGTGTACTCCCATAGGAGAGTCGCGAATCAAGTGCAAAAGTTTGAAGGAG
>CM035414.1:69810216-69812716 GCA_020310875.1 Ceratopteris richardii | reverse complement strand
GCAATTGCTTGCCGGACTGAGAGGAGATGAAAGTTGGAAACCTTTCGTACTTTCAACTGAACTTTTATTAAATCATTTTGTACCAGATTTAAATCAGTTGCTTGAATTAATGTTAACGTTTGAGCAAGATTTGAAGACAGATGGAGATAAAGGACATAGTTCTACTATGTACGCAAAGAGTAAGAAGAAAGGTGATAAAGGAAAAGAAAAAGATGAAGAAGAGATGACTACACAAGAAAATTATGCAAGAGGAAGAGGTAATGTCAGAAGTAAAAGTAGAGGTAATACAAAAGGAAGAGGTAATCAAAATAACAACAAGAAGACTTGTTGGATTTGTGGATTAAGCAATCATTTGGCTCATGATTGCTGGCATAATTCTCAAGAATCAAGTCAGAATCAGAACAACAATAGCAGAGGCAGAAGTGGAAGATATCAAAGAGGTAGACAAAGCCAAACAGGCAGATATGGTAGAGGTGGAGCAAGAAGTTGGGGACAGAATTAGTCTCACAACACTACCTACTACAACTATGCAAATGATACATAGAACGACAGTCATACAACATTGATGATGAATTCAATAAGTGTGTCAGAGAATGAAGATCTCAAGGTATTCTATATTGACTCTAGTTGTTCAAATCATTTGTCAGGAAATATAGAATTGTTATCAGAACTGGAAGGAGGTATTTTGAATCATACACTACAAACAGATGATAACACAAAACATAATGTACGGTCAATTGGAAAAGTAAAGTGTAAGAATGGAGCTGACATGCTAACAAATGTTTTGTATGTTCCAACAATCCCAAAGAATTTGATCAGCATGGGACAGATAGTAGAAAAAGGTTTTCAAGTCAGGTTTACAAATGAAGGAGTATTTGTTGAAGATCCAGAGAATGGATACAATCAAATTGTTTATGGTAAAAAGGAAGGTAGACTTTTTACTCTTAAAGTACAAGGGAATGTTGGTCAAGCCTTGATTACACATGTTGATAAAGCATTTACAGAATTAGACCTCTGGCATAAGAGGTTAGGACACTTTAATGAAAAAGGAATCAAAACGATGGTGGAGAAACAATCCCAAAGAGGATTACCAAATATGAAGAATCAACATATGATTCACAAATGTGAAGCTTGTCAAATGGGAAAAGCACACATGTTAGCATTTCAGAAGAAGGGTTACAAACATGATGGTTTGCTAGAACTCATACATACAGATGTATGGGGACCGACAAAAGAAGGGTCTATCAGTGGCTCAAGGTATTACACTCTTTTTATTGATGATGCGACAAGATGGATAACTCTTTATGTTTTGAAAGAGAAGTCAGAAGTGTTTGGAGCTTTCAAGCATTTTCATGCATATGATGAAAGACTTACAGGACAAAAACTCAAAAGACTAAGGTTTGATGGAGGAGGAGAATATTTTTCTCAAGAATTCAATGATTATCTCTGGAATGCAGGTATCAAAAGAGAGATAGCTTGCAGGTATACACCGCAACAAAATGGAGTAGCAGAAAGGAGAAACCAAAATCTAGTTGAGTTTGCTAGAGCAATGTTAAAGGAGAAGAATTGTCCAAATTATCTTTGGGCTGAGGCTGTAAATACAGCCACATATCTTGTAAACAGATTACCATGTGCAGCTTTAAATGGAATGACCCCTTATGAAGCTTGGTGGGGTAAGAAACCAACACTTGATCATTGCAAAGTGTTTGGATCAGTCGCATATGCTTATGTACCATCACAACTTAGACATAAGCTTGAACCAAAAGCTGAAAAATACGTGTTCATCGGATATGATGAAAAGCAGATGGGTTATAGGTTATGGAGTCCTTTAACCAAACAGTTTATTGTTTCCAGAGATGTGACATTTGATGAAGGAAAGATCTGGTATACATATAAAGAGTATACTGATGAAACAATTGAAGAAGAGATAAGAAGAAATGAAAAAGGTAAATCACATATGCAGGTGAATGGAGATGAAGATCATATGCAGGCAAGTACATCCAGATTTGGATCAGTTATGAGAAATGAAGATGCATCGAGATTTGATGAAGAAGTGTATTCAGATACACATGAAGAGTATGAATCAAGAAGGTCAAACAGGCTAAGGAAACAACCAACAAGGTATTCCTATGATACTTCTTATTTGACTCAGAAAAACTATGCTTACTTAGTAAAGGAAGATGAAGAACCTCAGAATTATAGTGAAGCAAAAGATAAGAAACAGTGGGAAGAAGTAATGAAGGAAGAGTTCAATGCGCTGGAGGAGAACAGGACTTGGGAACTTGTTCCAAAACCAAATGGTAAGAAAGTGATTGAAAATAAATGGGTTTACAAAGTTAAGAAGCTTGCAGATGGAAGAATAGGCAGATACAAAGCTAGACTGGTAGTAAAAGGTTATGCTCAGACGCATGGCATAGATTATGATGAGACATTCAGTCCAATGGCAAAGATGTCAACTATAAGGACATTGATTGCTATAGTAGCGTGAAAAGGATGGAAA
>CM035414.1:69722716-69800216 GCA_020310875.1 Ceratopteris richardii | reverse complement strand
TTTTCATAGTGCTCATGCCTTTAGATGCTTTTCCATCAAAGGTAATCTCCTTGATGTAGAGCACATCTTATAACCTTATCGATCCCTAATATTTTTTTTTCTTTTTTCATTAAGAAAACATTAAAGCTAGTAATAGCTGAAGCAAAAGAATAGTTAGTTTAAGTGAGAGAACTATTCTTATATAATGTTACACGTGAATACATATTCCTTCTTGAGGAAATGGCACCATTAAATAGCCTTAGAGAAGCAATATGCCGAATGCAAGGCCTTGTAGTGTGGCCCTAGTGTGCTTACTCTAGGTGCATTCACCTCATTATGTGTGCAAGAAAACAAAGCTTCTCTAGCTGCTGGTTTGAAGTGACATTCTTCCATCTCCACACTTGCTGTCGTTTGATTGGTGGTCATTGATTTCCTTGTCCTTTTGGTTTCTCATGCTTTGGTAGCATCTCCTTAGCTTTGACTCTTCATACCAGAGTGGTGTATCATTCTTCTTTCTTGGTGGACTTTTTTTTTATGATCTTCTATTAGATGGCATGCTTTGTTGAGTCTTTAGTATGTTTGGTGATCTCTATTTCAATGCTTGTAGAGAATTCCTTACCTCATCAAGAGTTTGTTTTAGTACCCAAAACTTTTGGCATTGTCATTGCACATCTACTAACTTCTTTGGCACCCAGATCTGAATCAACCTTGTAGTGGTTTGTCATTCGAATTCCAAAGTTGTACCTTTCTTCTTCATCTTAGGGCTTCGTGGTTGTGCTCTCCCTTGAATTCGTTGGTGTTCCTGTATCTTTTCATACAAAGCACGTGGTGCTTGCTTTAAACCATATAATGCCTTTTTCAACCTCCACACTTTGTTTTCATGTCCTTTCTGCATTAATCCACGAGTCTGAAATACATACACTTCTTCATGTAAGTCACCATTTAGAAATGCAATTTTAATGGCCAACTGATGTACATTCCAACCATGATGAGCTATAAGTGCAAAAATTGTATGAACGCATTTGGCATGTGAGTGCAAAGATCTCATCAAAATCAATGTCTTCTTCTTGAGCATAACCTTTTGCAACAAGACTAGATTTATATATGCCAATTGTTCGATCAGGCTTACACTTCAACCTGTATACCCATTTAGTGCCAATGGCATTTTTTCCAGGAGGAAAGTCACATAAAGGCCAAGGACCGTTCTTCATATCAACATCATATTGAGATTGCATAGCATCCATCCAATTTTTTGAATTTTGTGCTTCGTCAAAAGAAACAGACTCATTCTCATCATAAAGACTAGAGGTAGCTATCGCATAGCGATATGATGCAAAGGAAGCACTATGAGAGCATAAAAAAGTAAGATATGACAAAGGTGCACCTAATTTGCTATCTCTTAAAGTCTACACAAGCCATTTAGGATAGATGATTTGCATCATCATATGGAACCTGTAAAGGCTAAGAAATTGCCTCGTTTGGACTAGCACTTCATTGTCCACCTGTAAAAAGAGGCAGCAAAGTATCATATGTTACACTTATGTGTTCCTTGAGTAGCTTTGATGCGAACCCTTTCCTTATACATGGGCACTTTTTACTCTAGTGCTGGCTAGAGGTTTTTTTCCCCATGTTACCATATACATGATTCATTCATATGTGGTGGTACTTTGTACTTAGGGATATTATTTAGCTCTTACTTTAGTTCAGTTCATTGTCAATAGAGAGAGCTATTCCAACCATCTGTCTTCTGTGTGTGTCTTGCTATGTTTGTCTTTCTTGTGTGTGCTTCTCGTGTGTCTCTCGCATGTCTACACAAACCCAACAGTGGTATGAGAGCAGGTTCAGGTCCTTCTCAAGTTTTGGCTTTTTGCGTCATGGCGCACACACACTTTTAACAGTGCAAATCAACTTTGGAGTATAGAACAATGAATTTCAACAGCCAAGAAACATTTCCACCAGTTTCACTCGGGTTTTACTCTCATTTCGAAGCCAATCGTGTAGTCAGAATCACTATTAGAGTGACGGTTTGTGAGCTGAAATTTCAGCATTCATTTCAGCTTTCGTCGAAGTGAAGATTTTGTCACATTCTTAGTGAAATGGCAGGCAGCAATGAATTGTTTGGAACGCTTCAAGCTGAAGATAAGCTTTATGGGACCAACTATCCAATGTGGTCTTACATGATGAAGCATGTTCTTGTTGCAAAGCAACTTTGGAACATAGTGGCAGATGTAGATCGAAGACCCGTAGGTTCTTCTACTTCATTGTCTACTATCACGGATGGAGCTTCTTCTTCAAGTACAGTGGTTTCTCCTTCTCCACCTACACAAGAGTAGCTCATGTAGGATGGGAAATATGCTCAAGATCATGCATTGATTGCGCTTTCTATGAAGCGTCATATAGTTCCACACATTCGGTCATGTTCTACATCAAGACAGGCATGGGACTCTCTTGCTTCTTTGTATGCCATGCGTAATGAAGCACGTGTTGCATACTTGAGGAAGCAACTTGAGGATGTATGTATGTCTGGAAATGAGTCAGTGGATGTGTATGTGACATGCATCAAGGACTTGAAAGAGCAATTGGTAAACATAGATGAGATTATTCCGGATGCATCACTTATTTTTACATTGTTGAAAAGATTACCAGAATCTTTTCAAAGCTTTGCTACTACACTCCATTTGGTTGCTAAAGGGAATCCTAATATGTATGCATTTGATGAGGTTGTGTCTCTTCTTTTGCAAGAAGAGCAATCTAGAGTGAATAGGAGTGGCTTGATTGAGTGAACGCAAGCACTTGCTATCGCACAAAAGGGGAAAAGCAAGTATGGTTCAGCTCTGGGTTCATCAAAACCAAAGCCTCAAACTTCCTCTTCCACTCATTCCTCTAATGATGCTGATTTGTAAAAGAAGAAGAGATGCAAATATTGGTGGAAGGCTGGTCATACTATTGATGGGTGTAGAAAGTTTGCTAAATGCAATAAAAAAAAGAAGGAATCCAGCATGTCTATTGCTGAAAATTCAGCAAATGCAAAGAATGATGAAGCTAACATGGCTCAAGATTTTTGGGCATGTGTTGTTACATGTCATTATGATGCATCTTTGCATTCTAAATGTATGGTTGTGAGTGAGGCTGATTCAGATTAGTTCTCTGATAGTGGTGCTTCAAAGCACATAACATCATGCAAAAGAATTTTTGCATCTTTGAAAGATGCACCCAAAGGAGGACATGTGGTGTGTGCAAACAATGCCTCTTATCCTATCATTGGAGTAGGAGAAATTGAGCTTACGACTACAAATGGAGGTGTGATTCTCTTGAAAAATGCATTGTGTGTACCCGATATAAAGAAGAACTTAATTTCAGTCCCGATGATTGCCAGAGTTGGACTTCATGTACACTTTGTTGATGATAAGTGTGTGTGTAAGCTCATAAAATTATTGATTTTTGTGCACTAATGTATTCCATTTTGTAGATTAGATGTTGGTTCCAGGTGTCTTGCAAGGAGAGATGTTGCTCAGCAGCAATAAATTCAATCGAACGTGGTGACATAGAGAAGGTAATGGTATTAGGTGCCAGGCAATGTGAGGGAGATAGAGTGGTGAAAACACTTTTCATAGTTGGTAGGGCAAGGAAACCCTCTATAGAATTTATTGATGAGATAGACAACATTATGTCTACAAGAAGCAGTACTGAGCATGATGCGAGTTGGTGCCTGAACTCTTGAGTTTATAGAGTTTATTGATGAGATAGACAACATTATGTCTACAAGAAGCAGTACTGAGCATGATGCGAGTTGGTGCCTGAACTCTTGAGTTTTTGGTACAATTTGATGGAGCTTTGTGTAATGGGGATGACCATCATGTGGTTATGGGTGTAGCAAAATAGGCCAAAAGCGATAGATGATGCACTCTAGATATGATTGGTAAAGAGAATATATGTGCCATTGTCATGTTTCAACACTCGAGTAGACCTGCTAAGAATGCTAATGAAAGTTAATTCATATTCCATGTCAAGGGGGGACCTTGCAGATAGCTTACAAATGGATTGTGGATTTTATTCGAGCTTGATATGTAAGAACATCACGATATTATGTAATTACAAAGAAAAAAGACAAGGAAAAAGAGAAGGACAAAAACCCCCAAAAGGGAAATTTATAAAAGGAAAAGAAAAAAGAAAACATAGTATTAATAAATAAATAATCATAATAAATAAAAGAAAAAAGGGAAAACAAAAGAAAAAAAATCACACACATGTGTGGGGGGAAATGGGGTGTCAGGGGGTCAAATGTCAGGGGAGTGGGTGAGTAAAGAAAAAAGAGAAAAATAGAAAGTTTTTGGCTCTCTCTCTCTATCTCTCTCTCTCTCTCTCTCTCTCTCTCTCTCTCTCTCTCCTAGGAGGGGATCACGCTAGATCTCTTTTGTTTTTGGTTTTTGCTTTTTGTTTTTTGGGGGTGTTTTTTATGCAGGTGATGAAAGGCAAGGGAGGTGGTTTCATCTCTCCTCCAAAGGGAAGCTCCCCAATAGGGAGGTATTTGGGCATCCACGAAGGTTTTTTGACCACCACAAAGGAAGGAATGTTTTTTTTGGAAGGACATCATCTTGCAGGAGGGGGAGCAACATCTGAAGGGAGGTTGTGATAGAGAGTTGCTAGGTGGTTGGGGGTTTGACATCTAAAAGAGTGCTTTCTTCCAAGGTTACGATGCAGAAGAGAAATTGAGCTTGACCATAGTGATTTTGGAAGTGAAGGCATGCACTGTTAGCACCTTGACAATCACTACTGGACCAAAGGAGCAGTGCGAGCATTCTTTTCCACAGGTGTAAAAAAAATAGAGAGGGCTTGCAAGTCTTTTTGGGTCAGGGCAGGTGCCAAAAAAAGGAGAAGTCAAGGAGGGGATCATTATCTTTCTGATTCAAGAAGGTGGGGGGCGACTCTGTTTTGCTAGAGCCTCCTCTCGAATGTGGGAGTCCTTTTTGCTGTTTCGCTACCCCCTGTCCCAGCTGTTGGTTGTTTGTGATAGTGCTTTTGAGATATGGAGGAGATAGACTTTGGAATGGCTTAGCGAATATTTTTGTGTGTTCTTCCTTGGCCATCAACTCAAAAATTAGTGAGTGAAATCTTTGTGCAAGTTCCATTAGAGAGAAAGTAAAGCAAAGATGACATTCAAAGCAAACGATAAGGGACAAAGTAGCCATGGGCAGGATTCACAAGCCTCAAGATGGTGATACTTGGACTATGACAGAGGCAAAGATCTCTGCACTTTTCACAAAAGTTCAGAAGCGGTTGCTTTGCATCTAATTTGCTGGAGTGTATGTGTTGAAGTGAAAGATCATGTCATCAACAAGAAGATGAAAGTCATAGGTAGTGAAAGGGTAGAGTGGTGGAACGCAATTGAATTGCTTGGGAGGTTACGATGAAGCAACCATCACAAGGAGCAGAAAACGTTTTGCAAGTGATGATGCTTGTCCGTTGATAAAGGAAGATCGATGTGAGGTGTTATTAGACCAGATATTATCCAACGTTCTATCACAAGAAGATCAATGTCAAAAATTTCTAGATCAAAAAGAGAATGTACATGTGCATACCAATTCTATAGAAGAAACACATAGATTTACTGAAGCTGGTTTAGGGAGCAGTATACCTTCTACGGTCAAATCTTCTGTGGGCTTGGAGCATGCTGATATACACACGCTTCAATGGAACTCATGGAAAAGACATGGGTCATTTCCAGTACCAGTGTGGCTCAGAACATCCAATGTGTTTAATGTCAGAGCTCAGCAGCAATATTTGGATTTTCATGAAGTTTTTTTCCTTGTTCTTGCTTCAGCTGTTTGTTTGTCCCTTGATGGTTGTGAAAATTTATCTGCTGGGTATGATGCTAGTTCTGATGTTTTGAAGAGAAGTAAGGTAGTGAGGTGTTAGAATAGGATTTTTTGTAAGAAAAACCCATTATCTTGTAAAATAATTATCCACATGATGTAAAAATGAGGAAGAGTCTTCCTGATGAATAGTAGAAGCATATATATTTTTCTTAGACTTTTACGAAGCTTTTCAGTAGCATATATTTAGATTGGAAAGTGGAAGGACCAAATTTCAAGTGTGAAAAGGGACACTTAAAAAAGTATAAAGGATAATTTCTTCTACTTTGTAGGGGGGATTGTTGCTATTGTTCCATGAGTTGTAATTGCTACTTCCCTTGAGTGTCTTCTTGATTTGTTGAGTTGCTTTCTCTTGTGAAATCTATGGAATTTGTGAGCTTTTCTTGTGTATTTCTTAGTGATGTGTATGAAGAGAGGTTATTATCAGTCTATTGAGTGAAGAGTTGTAAGAGATCAATGCTGGAAATGCAAGTTCTTAGTTTTTACAGAATCACGATTGTCTCATCTGTGTGATACAGATATTGTTTTTGAAATCTAACTTTATATTTCTAATCTACAGAGAAAATGGCATACTTTGGGCAGAAAGACCATTGAAAATGCTTTTGTATAGCTCAAGATATTGAAAACCCTAGTTTTCCATCTTCATCTTCACTAATTTCTCAAAAATTAGGCATGTTTCCTCTTATTCTTGGATTCCGTTAACTAGAAGGGGTTGTGCTCTTTGCATACTTTTTGGATTGACAATTTGATGAAGTGTTAGTTAATCCTTTGTGCTATAATGATTGGATGGGACAACTCCAAAGGTTAACAACAAACATTTTTGGCACCGTTGTCAGGGAACAACGAAAAAGCTTCATTGAAGTCTTGGACTTTGTTGGATCTTCCATTGTTGATGGTATTTGGACACATTGGAAAGATACTACTCTATAATCAATTAAGAAAACTTGGAAAGGTAGGTTTTAGGTTTGTCTTTTGGGAAAAGAAAGCTTGAATTAACCTTTTGAGACATATAAGTGTGTATCTTTATGCAAATTCATAGTTGCTCATGCTTTTCAAAAGTAAAGTGCAGGTCTTTTGCAAAAAGATGGCTTGATTTGTTGAAAGGAAAGTGAAATGTGTTTATCTTTGCATATTTAGATTTCTTTTTGATAAAGTACCAAGCAATTTTGTTGGTCTTTGGGAAAGACAACATAGTTGCAATGAGGAAAGTCATGTAAACTAGCTATGTGCAAATTGATTGTTCCATTTGCTTGTCCTAGGTGAATTGCTTGTCTTTTAGAAAGATTGTTTTGGCCACTTGAAGGAAAGGTGTTGAGTTTATCTTTGCATGGACTGATAGTTGCACTTGCCAACACATATTTTCTTAAGAAGCCCTATTCCCATTGTGAGATTCCAAGTATAGTGAGTGCAAACCAATCATATTTCAAAAGATCAATGGATCTTCAAAAAGAAAACCCTAGGTGAAGTGTTTTCCTTGATTTAGGGTAAAAATTACTAAAAAAAAATCATAAAATTTTGATAAAACTACAAACAAATTTTTTTTTTATAATGAAATGAATGATTTATGAGGTGTGTGTTGAGTAGTGGATGAGGATAAGTTGAAGAAAATTTCAGAAAATCAAAATATTTCAAGTAAAAGTCAAAATTGTTTATTTTATTATTTTATTTTCTTTAAAAAAACTATTATTAATTAAAAAATATTTGTTGAGTTTTGATAAATTTCAAGTGACAATTGATTTGGAGGTGTTGAAGAACATTTCAAAAGATCAAGTGGGAAGAAGAGTCAAAAAATTCAATTTTCAGGGAGTTCCAGAAAAACACGATTCTCATCTCAGAATCGCGATTTTCAGTAAGATGGTGAATTTTCTTCATTTGTACTTTTGGGCATCCAGTTAAGTGATTAAAGGTCTTATGAGTTGCACATTTGAAGGAAAACAAATTTGAGTAAGTTTTGAGCACAAAATCATCAAATCTGGGTTTTGGGCACAAAATCACGATTTTCATCAATGTGAAGAAGCATGTAAATTTTGCTTTTGAGGATGGGATATCATAAGTGAAGTCATGATTTTGCATGGGGGCAAGAATCATCAAATTTGGAATTTAGATTCGTAAAGTCACTCACAATCGCGATTTTTTGGGGCCTATAAAAGCACAAATTTCATTGCAAAAGTCATTGAGAGAGAGAGCATGAGTGAGAGCTAGAGAGAGAAAGTGAGCAGATAGTTGTGATTTTGAATGGCCAGCAAAGTCATGCACATTTTGCAACCTAGCAAGCAAGGTATTGATTGTACACACTCTTTTGCATTAGATAAATCTTCAAAGTCGTGTTTTTTTTGGAAAAAATCAATAGAAATAGGAAAACATAAAAATCGCGATTTTTATTTTTGTGTGTTTTGCATAGTATTTTTTTAAGTTTGCATTATTCCTTTATTGCATGCTAATAAAATAGCTAGGTGCTTCAGAACTTGCACTCAAAATCAAAAAAATCAAAACTCTAAGAATTCACAAATCTTGCACAGAATCGCAATTCTATGCAAGAACCAAAATCGCGATTTCCAGAATGCGATTTTCATAAGAGAAACGTGTTTTTAACGATTGTGAGCAATCGTGATCGTCAAGAAATCAAATTATCATGAGAATCATGATTTTGGGCTCAAAATCTTGAAAAATACGATTTTGTGCTCAAAGTTGTGAAAAAACACGATTTTGAGTCAAAGTCGTGAAAAACATGACTTTGGATCAAAGTCGTGAAAAAACACGATTGTCAACCAAAATCGTGAAAAACATGATTTTGGTCAAAAATCGTGGAAAAACACGATTTCCATTGAAAATCGTGGAAAACACAATTTTAAGTGAAAATCGTGAAAAACACGATTTTCATTCAAAATCGTGAAAAATACGATTTTGGTCAAAAATCGTGGAAAAACACGATTCTAAGTGAAAATCGTGAAAAAAATGATTTTCATTGAAAACCTTGAAAAACACGATTCTGACACGAGAATCGTGAAAATCACAATTGTGTCCAAAAAAATTGTGAAAAAAACACGATTTTGGATCACAAGAGGAGATATCACTTAAATTAAATACCAAAGTAAAATATCTTGGTGTAAATTAGATTAAATTACTTTGAATAAAATCACATTTTGATCAAAATCGTGAAAAAACATGATTCTTACCAGAGAATCGTGGAAACCGCAATTTTGAAGTAAAACTGATATTTAGCATAAATTTTAAGGAAAATCAAAATCATGAATATATAGAGTCCTATAAAATTGTGATTTCTAAGGCTTAACTTAGAAAATACATTTTTGGGCTCAGGATCGTGATTGTCAGCTGAAAATCATGAATTTCCTTAATAATAGTATTTTTTTACTAAAACAATTATCAAAGAAACTTGTAGGGGTGTAGAACCATAAACTCTTAGAACATAAAACTAAGAGTTTTATTACTTCATAAAATCATTAAAATCGTGGTTTTTGGACCAAACACGATTTTGAGCATTTTTGTGATATTTAGAGGAAAATTTTGACATTAGATGGTTGATCTCTCAAAAATAATAGGTTTTGAGGTTAGAAAACACCTTAAGGATAGAAAAAATCATCAAAATCGTGATTTAGACAAAAACAGGATTTTGATTTATTTGGAGTATAATTTAAGTTCAAAGTCAAAACCTTGGTATTCATCCACGAAAAATAGGACTTCTAAAACACCAGTAGTCAAATAAAAACATAGTTTCAGTGTATGTTGCAGGTGGGAACTGTTGAGAAAATCAAAACATAGAAAAATTTGAAAGAAAACTCATAAAAAACCACAAAAAAAGAGCAAATTAGGGTTTGACTTGGAAAACATAAGCAAGAGCAGTTTTTAGAGAAAATTCTAAGTAAGTGGATGATTTTGAGATTAGGCACCAAGCTCTCTACACTTAAGACACAAGTGTCATCAGGAGGGAATATACATCTGAGTGATTCTTAGGAAGAAGAATTGGAACACGTAGTCAACATGGAAAAACTAAATGGGACAAATGAAACTCAAGATACAAATGACTTTAGAAACATCCTCAAATATATGTATACAAATAGGTTTGGAGCCTATGTGTAAAAAGATGGCATGCATAAGTTCCTCATCAGACTGAGAAACTTAGAAATTCCTTTGAATTTGATGCAAGTGGCACAATTCTGAGATGGCAGGTATGAGGATAGACAAGCTTGTGTCTATATATTCTCACATGACCCTGAAAATTCAAATGACCTTGGTCAATGTGAAGATAAGAGACCTTGGGATCAAGAATTAGGGCAAACAGACATCCAAGACCAAGTGGAAATCAGACTCCTATTGAAACACAAAAGGGAAGGAGGTCACACACTTCTCCAAACCCTTTTGAGAGAGAAGGGGATGAGATACCTGATTTTCCCATTAGAAGGAGACAACCATGGCAAAACCAAGGGAGAATGCTTAGACCTTCTCAGGTGGCAAAATGCATGAAAAAATAGTATGAAGGGTACTCAGACCCTCATGCTCATGCAACAGAGTTCAGACAGCTGATTAGGGCTGAAGAGGTAGAAGATTATAAGGTGCAATTTGAATCCTTTGGTCTAACTCTGACTAGACCTGCATTATCTTGATTCATACCCTTGAGAAAGGAAATGTACCCAGATATGGAGTCATTCCTTGAAGCCTTCATAGGTGAAAAACTCACCAACCGATGCATTACTTTTTGATGAGGGAGACTCCTAACAGAAAATGTCTCATGGCATATTATAGCAGAGTTGTATTTTTGGGAAGTCATTAGTTACAGATTTTTGAGGATGCCTTTGACTATGGATTTTTTGAAAGGGAATCAGAAATTTTTGGGAATTTATCAGTAGTCACTAAATCCATATTAATCACTTATGAAGCTGCATATACAGAGTATTTAAAGAAGGATGTGATAGACAGACCAGAGGCAGCAGTACGGTGGAGGAAAGCTCTTTTTGAAATGGTGAACAGTTTAAATGTGACAGAAAGGAAAAGCCATGATTTACTTGCACAGGTATATCAGAGGAAAAAGAAGTGGAGTGCTGAAAATGAGAATTTTTGTTAATACACTGCCTAAGAGGGGAAGAAAATGTTATAATAGGATTTTTTGTAAGAAAAACCCATTATCTTGTAAATAATTATCCAAATGATGTAAAAATGAGGAAGAGTCTTCCTCATGAATAGTAGAAGCATATATATTTTTCTTAGAATTTTTAGAAGCTTTTAATTTTTAGATTGGAAAGTGCAAGGACCAAGTTTCAAGTGTGAAAAGGGACAATTAAAGAAAGTATAAAGGATAATTTCTTCTACTTTGTAGGGGGGATTGTTGCTATTGTTCCATGAGTTGTAATTTCTACTCAAGTAATGTGAAGAGCTTCTTGCGTTATGCTTAAGAGTGAGGCATTGATTTTGATGAGACCTTTGCTCCCACATGCCAAATGACCATTTCTATAGCATTTGTGCACTTGCAACTCATTGTGGTTGAAATGTACATCAGTTGGACATTAAAATTGCATTTATAAATGGTCACTTACATGAAGAAGTGCATGTATTTCAGCCCCATGGTTTTCTGTAAAAAGGGCATGAAAATTCTTGAGGTTGAAAAGGCATTCTATGGTTTGAAGCAAACATCAAGTGCTTGGTATGAAAAGATGTGTGGTGAAGAAGTAAAATAATAATGAGACATGAAACGTTTTTATTAGAAGATCGAGGTTTATGTGTGTGTGCAAGCTTAAAATTGCTTGAAGGTTGCGTAGAATGTTGGATGAACCCTTGTTTTGAAGAAGACGAGCATTTATAGGGAGTTATGAGTTGGGGAGATGAAGTGATACAGATGCTAGAATTCTGAGTGTAAATAAAAAGGAGGATGAAGAATATTGATGAGAATTGGATGAGTGTGTCTTCTTCTCAACGGCATGTTAGTGTTGCAACATTAGAGAAGGATTGGCCAAGTTTGTAAGGCGTAGACATGAGAAGTCTTGTGAGACGAGGATTCTTTGGTTAGAGGTGGATTTTTGGGGAAGAAGTGTTGCAAGGGGTGGTTTCTAATGAAGGGAGAGATGAAGGTTGAAAGGGGTGGGATCCTATCTAGTGTTTGCAAGCCAATGGTTGTGTCAAGAGGGATGAATGAGGAAGTTGATGGAAACAATGAAGAGAGTAAAAGAAGATGAGGTGATGATTGAGGAGGTCAAATGTGAGTCGAAGAGATGAGAGTAGGTGAAAAAAGTAGAAGAAGAGCGAGAAATAGAAAAATCGGGAACAAATACAAGTGGAGGGGAGAGTTCATTTAGATAGTGAAAAGCTTAATAATTGGAAAAGTTTGAGTGAAAAACTTGAGAGAAAAAGAAAAGTGGATTCATGGTAGTATGTGTTTGACTAGGTATGCCATTGGAAAGGATAGCTTAGGTCTGACCAGGGTTGGCTTCATTAGAACTGTGATTCTGAGGTGTGAGGATAGACAAATGGAGTTGTGTTGCAAACATAGGAGACCAAGTGAAACTTTCTAAGGTTGCAAATTGTTGGGAAAGATGGATGGACACCTTAAGAAATGAGTTGGTACTGCCAAACCCTGCTTAGTACCTGCCCTTTTTTTTTAGATTTGTGGTGTAGGCCCTCTTAGCTTGCAGATGACACAAATAAAGTACCTATGTACTTTGGAGATGATGATTCAAACAACTAGATCAAAATAGATAAGTTTGCAACTAGCTAGTGACCAAAAACTTGCTATTTTGGTCTTAACACCTACTGGATATTATGTTCAGTGCTCACAGTAAAGTAGGAATTAGGAAAATTCCTTTTGGGTGAATCAAATTAGCTTAGAGAGCTAATGACTCCAAGTGGAATTATTTAAAATGATTGACTATACACAGAGCAATCAATTTAACAACTGAAGCCTTACCCCTGACTTTTTAGGAGATGTGTAGAGAATGACCAATGACTACTTCGAGGTGCTTTTCTCCCAATTGGCTGAATCAAATGCCTTCACAATTTGTCCGCTTGAAGTAGACTTTGAGCTGGTTCCAACAAGCTATAGATCATTGACAATGGTGGAGACTAAGGATCACTTCCAAATCTCAGAGTCCTTAAAAACAGAGTTCAGAGAGCTATTTTGTCTAAGTAACTCTATTGAAAGAACACTTGAAGAATACGAGGTAAAGGCATTTGGTGGCATGATTACCTAATGCAATAGGAGACTTCGTTATCAAAACATGGATAGAGAAGGCACATCCTATAACCACACAACCGAAACTTCGAGAACTTCTTCAACCACATGTCACCCATAGAGAATTGGAAGATGCAACCATAAGGATAGACAAAGCATGGGTTCATTATGGATCTTATCAAAGTAAGGGCCCTTCTTCAAAGGATGACTCCATATCCAAGATTCGACAAGAGTAGGAAGCTCTAAGGATGCAAAAGGCACTAGGTGAGGAGAAATGTAACACCCACCAAGAATCAAACGACCTAGCACAAATAAGGTATAGGAATTAGAAGAATTGAAATTTTTAAAGGAGGTACATTATGTCCTTTGATGTTCTATTTTATGCAAGTGTTTAACGCGTTAAAGTGTCGGATTAATTATAACGAAAACAAGACTACCAATGGGCTCTTGGGATGGTCAGGGGTCTGTAATATAGAGGCCCTATATATATTTTCCCCAGTCAATTCGTTATTGTAATGACTTCTTCATTAACTTAATCTGGCAATTCCGACGAACTTAACTGCTAATCTCCACAACTAGTACGCAACAGAACACAATATCCACCGCAACTAAAATACGCAAGTTCTTAATTCCAACTAACATGCTATCAACATTAACCTTATACTTCACCAATGACTCACAAAATATCAACAACATCACCACAGTTATTCAATACCGAACATGAATAGAACATAACAATACAACAGTATAAATGAACTGTGTTGGAATCAATCCACAGGCACACAACCCAAACACAGAGTCCGGCGACGTTGTGTCTCTCTCTTCCACACGCATCTTCTATTATCAAAAGGTTACAACGATTGTGCTACATCCTTTTGATGTGCGTCTTTTCCCAATTACAACTTCTACTAAATATAATTACATTCCTTTCCAGTGGCCTAACACTGGCACGCATGGTGGACTCGAACCCAGAAGTTTATATTACAAAAAGCTAAGAGTCATCAACGATGCCCTGAATATACATGGTTCGTTCTAGTTTAAATGTACGGGCGATTCTCTACTTCAATGATATAGCATTTCTTGTAGGATATGGGGTTCTACTAAATGAGCATCAGTCCACACAGAGCTAGAAGTAATTACTTGTGATAGCAAAAATTCACTCTGATTCTGCAAAAATGCTTCTTGCAAATAAAAATCATTTGCCATAGCTGAATCTCTACATAATTTTGCTTATGCTATTTTTGCATCAATTCTTGACAATCTATCTTGCTCGATGTCGAGTTGTTTCTTCTTGTGTTCCAATCCCTGCTGCTGAAATTGCATAGTCCTAAAAAAATTCTGGCGTTCTTTTTGTATAGATTGAATTTCCTTCTTTAACTTTACCGTTCATCCAATTTCTTCATCCAAAACTTGGCTTTTATGAAATAACTCTTTTGTAATCTTCTTTAGTTTTGTTTTTGCTTGTAAGGCTATATCAGCTAGCACTTGATAAGCCTGTTCTACAGCGATGAACCTGGTACGAGTGGTGTCTAACTCAGAACCTAAAGCTTGCATGGCATCCTCCTTATCCGTCACTGCCTGTTTGAGCTGAGCAATCTCTGCATCACGAGCCGCAATAATATCATCTTTTTCTGCCACCTGTCCCTGTAAAACTGTAATCTGGTCTTGTAATATATTTGCATCTGCTTTGACCGCTGGAATTTCTTCCTGTAGTGGCATGATGTCTGCTTCCAACAAGTCAACCTTTGCTTGATATTCAGTACGAAGGGATTGATGAGAATCATGTAGCTGATTAGGGAGTTGCTTAGATAGGTGGATGAGAAAATCACCAATTTGGGCTAATTGGGCAAAGGAAACGGGTACTATAAAGGTTGATACGGGTTGAGAGGGGTTGACAGAGACTGTGGCTGAAGAGGAAGGGGGGAGTAATCAGGGGAAGAGGGAATATGTTGAGAATGGGAGACAGCCACCGAATGATGAGATGAGGGAGGAGGAGTAGGAGATAAGGCCACCTTAGACGGGGAAGGGGAAGGTGTCACGATAGGTTCGGTATGGGTACCTTGAATCGTAGTTTTTGGTGAGGAAGGATGCACAATGGAAGTGACCATATCTGGTTGAGTGTCCGGTTGAACGAGAGAATCCTCATTCTTTGTTTTCTCAGTTTGGTTAAGAGTGTCCGCAACTGTGTCTGGTACTTTATCAGTAGCCTCCTGTTGTTGCTTATTGACCGTGTCAATAGGTTGAACATCTTCCATGATAGTGTCCTTATCAGTTTGAGCCTTAGGGGATGGTGGGGCGGAAAAGACCTACACAGATGAAGTTGTGTCCTGCAGAAGTGTTGTAGCGGACGAGGCTTGTGCATGACTCTACGAGGGACTGATTTTCCTACGCTTCTCCCGAAAGAATTGTAGAAGATCTTCATTATCATCATCAACGCCCATGAATTGCTCTGATTCTTTGCGAAAGAGGAGGGTGTTCGTCGGAGGAGGCTAAACAGGTGGAACAGCAGGAAGGAGAAAAGAGAGAAGATGAGGAAGACGAGTCCGAGGAATATCACCTTTGGCTATCTGTCATGAGATTGCCTGACACTCATGGTGGATTCATCGAAAGAAGAATAACGCCCAGTTAACTGATTCTCAGGCAGCAGCATCAATCATGGAATAAAATGGTTGAGATATCCCATATGTGTGTTTCTATAGGTTGAGAGCAGCAACCAAAAATTGAAGTGCAGAGCATTCCGGTTCGGGTCGGCAAAGGATAACAAACTTGTTAGAAGATTGGCGAGGAAATAACTGCTTCATCGTCGCCATAGGAAGCAGAGGGACATCTACACTTCCATCTTGAGGTAGATGGAATCCTTCAGCCCCAGTATTCAAAGTAACAACGATGCGTGGATTTAGGTAGGTAATAGGCCAGCAGGTCTCTGTATGTGGAGTATTGGCAATAGCAGCAATGACTTGAGAGAAGTAGGGATGACATTCGACCGAATGCCAAGGCGATCGGCGAATGCCAGGAACCTACGGCACGCAAGAAATCACTCAAGTCGGGAGATAAATTGGCACGGAAAGTGGTAATATTGGCTAGAGCTTCCATGGTAGTTGACATAAGGCGAATATGCAGCAGTATAAAAAAGAATAGACAGAGCGCAAGTACACAATAGCAAAAAAGAGGACGAAGATATTGGTTAAGTATGGAAGCACGGGTAGAAAATGCAATCATCACTTGTGGAGGGAAACATGCATGCATAATGATGACATTCGCGCTGTCGTCGAGATTTTCTCTCCTCTCTCACTTGTGAAGGCCTACAAAAAACATATTTGCTGAAGGTAGCCGGAATTCCTCGAGAAGTCCAGGATGCATCAAGGATGTCAAAGGAAGCTCACATACAAAGTTTCAAAGAAATCAAGAAAGTCCATGGTAGCGGTCAAAGCTGGTCAAAGCTGGTCAAAGTTAGGAAATTAGGGCAAAAATTTCATTGTCACCAAATTAGATGAAAATTCATATACTTGTAAAGATTTTCAAAGGCAGTCTATAGCCCAAATTTCAGCAGAAAATGGATTTTGTAGCACATTGATATGCTATGTTCATTTTGTAAAAATGTAATTTTTCTAGTTTGACCCTACAAATTCTTATATAGAAATTTATGTTAGCCATATGTTTTGGCATGTATAAAGATCATATGTGGCTACATATTTGTACAAATTTTCAAGGCTATCAGAGCTTCCTAGACACCTTAATGCCACCTTGCAAGCTTCCAAATGTAGTCAAACTTGTACAAGGGAGATTCATATGGGAGTTTTTTCTGCATATTCCTGAAGGAGATCTTTGGAAACATAGTCCTACAAAGTTTCATCTTCATCAAAGCCTATTTGGAGGGTCAAAGAGTACAAAGTCCAGTTTTCAGGATCACTGCAATTTTCTAGTTTAAGCAAATTGAAGGGTTGAAGGGCCACCACATGGCGAAAGCTGATTGAGCCATGTTGTACGATCAAGATGAGCTCATATTCAAGGGTGGAGATGCACTTATTCTTAAAGCAAGGAGGATCCACGAGTTTTTCCATAAAAGAAGATTTTTTTGACAATCAAAGATCAATAATGCAGCTTTTCTCCAAAAATAGTGGCTTATCTTATCCAAACTGATGTCAGCACTGATCCGACGGTCCAGATCATCCCCAGATCCAATGGTGGAGAATGAAGGCGCCTAAATTTCACTCCTTTACACTAGATTTGATAGAAAGAACAATTCCAAGCCATTGATTTGATTAATCAAATGGTTGTAATCGAAAGTAGTGATCCTAGAGTTGAGAGTTGATTTCTCTAGATCCAAGGGCCCAAATTCATTCAAAAAACTATATAAACCCCCCTCCAAACTCCTAGAGCATCGTTGTTAGGCATCCATAGGGCTCATGCTAGCTTACGGTTTCCTTGAGACGATCACCCTCGGTTGAGCGAGTGAGGATCCAAGGTGGGCTAGTATGAGTATAGTACCTAGTTTCAATTTTAAGTTAGAACTCCAATCTAGGATAGGCTCTTGAAATCAGCATCTCTATCTTAACTCACCCTCGGTGGAGCGTGTGAGTGGAGTCAGAGCTGGTTTTAATGAGTCTTAGACTTCTTTAGTTAGACGTTACGAGCCTAGACATACATAGGGTCACTGAAGTGGAACTCACCTTCTAACGTGTGACATTCAGTTGAACTGTCATGGTTTGAGGGTCGGAACCACCTTTGATCAGTAGACTGCCTAGCTTGACGTACTACGACGCTCTTCTACATGTATCTTAATTCAAATCCTTTTAATTCATGTCACTTGTCACTTGTCTCTTGTCTCCTCTCTCAGTCTCTTAAGTATTTTTACATGTCTTCTATTTCTTCTATGTGTGAGAAGGCTCCGCAGTATTGCGTTGAACCAGTGAGGATGTTTCTTTGATCCTAATTCACTTGCATGCATCCATACATACCCATACATATTGATTAGTTTCTGAAAGTGTATAAGAAGCTCCAATATTGGACCATTCTTCCTTTCGAAACTGATTTATGTGTAAGGATTCCATCTATTCATGTCATGCATACATATCATCCAAAGAAGACTATGCATATGGATTAGAATTAGGAAGTGTTTAAAAAGCTCCTTCGATGGACCATTCTTCCTTCCAAATTTGATTCGCGTGTGGTTCTCTTTCATTCTTATCATTCATGTTCATAAATCTAACTTGCACTCCTACATTCCCATTCCCATAATCATTTCAACATCTCTCTCTTCTCCATACTCAACATTAATATCACTTTCATGTCCTTAAACCTTCCAACATTCATTAGCTTCATACACCCTGTGTGTGCCACGACCGGACCCGATCCACCCGGATTGCGATCACCTCCACATTTGAACCCGACGTGAAACGCTTCGTGGCATTTGCTTCTGATCTTGTTGGGAGGTTGTGATCCATATCCTTTGTTTTATATTTTTTATCCTCATCATATCATCATCACCATTCTTGAGTGTTACACTGGATTTCTCACAATATCGTGCACATCTTCGTCGTGAAGTAAATGCATTCGTGAGAGATCTAGAGCATTGTGCATCACTTGCTTATTCACATAAGATGGAGGAAGGATTCAAATCCCTTATTGTTGAGAAACAAGGCCAAAGAATAGTCTCTTCTATGTTGAGAGAGAAGGGAAAATTCAATGGCATCAACATTATAAGCTACTTAGATTTGTTTGAAGAGCAAGCTATGATTTTTGGTCTTCCCGAAGATCTTTTGATATCATTCTTTGAACGAGTTGTTGATAGCTTTATCATAAACCGTGTCACTCAATATGATAGTCTTCCTTGGAGTGATTTTAGAGGAGATGCTCAAAGAATTCTATCTTGAAGATTATAGCCAACATAATCGAGATGGATTCTTACGATGGGTCAATTCTCCAAAGGCTAGTAGCTCTATTACTCACTTACAAAATGAGTATATTAGACGCTATGAACAACTTCCTGATGAGGATAAGATAACTTTGGAACCTGATCTTGTGATCAATTTTCTTAAGCTTCTTCATCCTGAAACTCGTAGGGAAGTTGAACGGCGATTAGAAGAGCCGGATAAGCGCTATGGTCTTACTGACAATTGGCAAAAAGTGCGTAAAGTAGTAGAGGCTGTAGCCCATAGACATCAAAGACAATCCATGCTTTATGAGCAAACTAGTCTTCCTCAAGCTAGCCTTCCACAAACTAAGGAGCAAGTTAGAGAACAATCCCATGCTATGCTTTTTGACTCTACTCCTATTTCTCAAATGATGGAGCCTACTCAAGGTTTTAAAGTAGAGCCAAATAAAAGTGTAGTTGAACAATCTCAAGTGGAAATTCTCACTAAGCAAATGGAAAGTCTTATTGCTACACAATCCAATTTGGCCAAGACAATAGATGCTTTACAATCTAATTACACCAAAACTTTCCAAAATCAAATGAGCCCAATGTCTTTTCAAGAGCCTAATCAACATGTTATAGCTACCAATCAAAATCCACAGAGCTCCTACTCAAGCATATCAAGTTCCTCCAATGCATAATCCTTCAATGCAAAATCCTCATCCTCATGTGCAAAATCCTCAAATGTATCAAAACATGTATCCTCAAGCTTCACAAATAGCTTTTCAAAATCCTCAAAATCAAAAATTTCAAAATCATCAACCGTATAATATGGAAGCTCCTCTTGCACCTCAAGTACCACATGTTGCTCCCCAAGCTTCTCAAATACATCAATTGCCTTTTCAAAATCCTAATTATCCTGTTCAAGCAATACCTTATCAACAAAATCCTCAATTTCAAAATTTCCCACCACAAGTTAATCAAAATCCTCAAAATCAAAATGCTTTTGTGCGTGGCCCTCGTAGGTGTCCTTGGTGTGATTCGTTAGAGCACCTTTTGAGAGATTGTGAACTATTGAAGGCTACTAAGGAGCAACGACTAGTAATAGACATAGACAAGAAAATATGTGACTATCGATCTAGGCTACCTTTGCAAGGAAATTATGGTAAGGGAGGAATGAAAAAACATTATGAAAATATATCCATAATGGACGTAGGAACTAGAGGAGTGAAACTAGAAGCTCTTGATGAACAACAAGTAGAATCAAGTAAACCCACAAAGGAAGGTGATTTTTCCATAGAGGCTTTAGTAAGAGCACGGGATGCGATTAGGAGAATAACGGCTTGGGAGTCACCGATAGAAGATCAATCTCTTATTTCTCACATATCCAATGTAGAAGAAAAACGAAAAAGAGATGAAGCTGAGCCTAGTGAAAGAAGAGTGACTTGAAAACAAACCTCAGAGGGAATAGAAACAATCATAGAGCAAGGAGAAACATCACAATCTAAAGATAAAAAACAAGAATCAGAACCCAATGAACAAAAACAAGAGGAGAAACAAAAAGGAAAGAAGACAAAGCAAAGAAAAACAGAACCAAAGCCTTTAGATAAACCAGAACAATCAAAACAAACTGAAGACCAAACACGAGAACATGAACAAAAACAAGATCCTGAGCAAAAACAAAAGAAACCAAAGAGAAAACCTAAAGCCATCTTGATTTCAGAAATTGAGAGAAAAATAGATCCTATGGAGATTTTAGATGACATTTTGCTTAAGAGTCAAGTGACTATGTCTTTAGAACAAGTTTTCTCTATTGCAAAGCCTGTTTTTAAAGATAACTTTATCGGCCTAATTAAAAGGAAGAGGTTTCCACTTAATCTAGATACTGAGATGCAAGATTGTCTAGATCAAGATCAAGCTATGAATGAAGCCTTAAACTTTGATGAATCTGATGAAGAGGACTTTGATGATGATGAAGTAAATGTTAATAAAAATTTCTTAGGACCTATTCAACCTGACCATGAAAATCGTGAAAACAATCCTAAAAGCCACTTTAAAAGAACATTTTGGTCTAGAGGTACATCAGAGATGCATGTTAAAATAGGAAATGATAAGAACACTATCACTGTAAATGCATTAGTAGATTCCGGCTCTGAAATCAATGTGATTTCAAGAGAAGTCTATGATAAGTTTCGATGGCCCATAGATAAAGATTGTGGATGGCGTATGAGAACTGCAGATAATGGTGTAGGTACCCTGTATGGAGCTTGTGCTAGTGTGCCCATATCCATAGGAGGAATCACAGAAGAGTTTCACTTTTTTATTCAAGATAATTGCTCCTATGAAGTTCTCTTAGGTCAACCCTTTATTTGTGAGAGTCGTATGGAAACTAAAGCCATGGATGATGGGTCTACCTATGCTAGATTTAAGTCTAAGGATGGAATGCAATCACTTCAAGTCATGACAGTGAATCATCCTAGGAATCGATTGTCAATTAGAAAGAAACCTATTGTTACTCAGGGTCATGAGCATGCTTGTAGTGATTGTGCACCTCGATTCATGTTTGGAGCTACATATGATCAAAATTTCGGATAGAATCCATTGTTGAGCGGGACAACAGTGGATATTGGTTTGACATCTCGCATCCAACCAACATGTACAATAGTTTGTCACTTTGTTTTCCACATTCTAGATTAGATTTTCTTCATAAGAGTCAATTGTCCAAGTCTTTTATCAAAAAGACCCAAAAAAATTATAAAAACAACAAAATCATGGAACATGATGAGAACATTGAGCATGTGATTGAAACATCTCATTGTTTCTCTACTCTTGAGGAGTTAGAGTTATGTCTTCAACAAAATTCTAATTCCCATATTATTCTTCTTTCTTCCCTTGATGAGTATGCTCTAATCCAAGAGTATGCTCTCAATGTTGACAAGTGCTCAAAATTTAACCAAACACATGATGCCTTAGTTGAAACAAAGTACAAAACTGTAGACAAAAAAATCAAACCCATAGCTCAACCATTACCTCAAGGAAGTAATGAAAAAATTATTGATGTGAAAAATGATCCAATTCTTCGGGATAAGAAAAACATAGGACATACATTCACGGATGAGACAATCAAACAGGTGAAAATTGGTAGAGATGATGGCTTTCTTTTGCCAGCAGAGAGAGATAAATTTGAGAGAGTTATACGGAGCCATGGAAAAGCCTTTACTATGTATCCTCATGAGATTGGTTGTGTAGATCCTAAGCTAGTTTCACCCATGATAATCTTTTCTATTCCACATATTCCATGGAATCTTCGCCCTATACCAGTTTCAAAGGCTCACTTACCTGAGCTAATGAAACTACTTAAGGAGAAGATAAACATGAGAATTTTAGATCCATCTTTTGCACCTTACTCAAATAGATGGTTCACTGTGCCTAAAAAGAATGGGAAACTATGTTTTATTCAAGATCTCCAACCCGTCAATAAAGTCACCATAAGGAATGTAGGAATAGGACCCATTGTAGATGAGTTTGCTGAATCATTTTTAGGACATTCTATCTATTCAATGGGTGATTTATATTCTAGATATGATCAATTCCAGTTAGCAATTGACAGTCGTGACATAACCACAATGAAAACTCCTTTAGGCTTAGTGCGAATGTGTACTTTACCTCAAGGAGCGACTAATTCTGTGGCTCATATGATGAGTGCTATGAATATGGTCTTACATGATTTTATCCCTCATATAACTATGCCATTCATTGATGACATTCCAATTAAAGGGAGTGAGGAACGTGTAAAGGACATTTCTTTAGACTCATCTGGATGTCGTAAATTTGTTCTTGACCATATCTCTGATTGTGAAAGAATATTTCAACGATTTGAAGAGGTAGGTCTCACATTTTCCATAGAAAAATTTGTTTTTGGTGTCAACGAGGTTCTTATTGTTGGACATTTATGTGGCCATTATGGTCGAAAGCCATACCCACAAAAATTTGATGCCATTAGCAAGATTTCTGAAACATGTAACAATGTGAGTGAGGTACGTAGATTTCTTGGTGCTTGCATCTTTTATGTTATTTGGATCCCACACTTTGCTCATGTTGCTGATTGTCTATATGACTTGTTGAGGAAGAAACGAAAATTTATTTGGACTAACAAACACACTCAAGCTATGCGTAAATTGAAGAAATTATTGCTTGAAGCTCCCATCCTTAAGCGTGTAGACTATTCTGCTAACAAACCTATTATATTGACTGTTGATACTAGTCCTATTGGTATAGGTTGGGTCATAAGTCAAGATGATAGTGAAGGGAATAGATATGCAATTAGGTTTGGTGCCAAAATTCTACATGAAACACAACGAAAATATCCACAGATCAAACGAGAACTATGGGGTATGGTAACAGCTTTGAAAACAGACAAACAATATTTCATTGGTGCAAATGTCAAAGTTGAGACTGATTGTTTGCCTCTCATTGGAATGATAGCCAATTGTTCATCTCCTGATATAGCCATGCTTAGATGGATCTCATATATTAAGTTCATAAATCCTGAGTTAGTTCATATTTCAGGTAAGTCAAACTCAGTTGCTGATATGTTATCGAGAGCTAGATTTGATGATGATCTTGAAAGTGATCTAATAAAGAATGTGAATTTAGTTGACTATGTTCCACATATATATATGAGTACGAGAAATTTCATGAGTCTGAGTACAAAGATGAATGGAGAGACATAGGAAAGTATCTCAGTACACTACAACCATTACCTAGCTGGACTACGAATAGATTCCGTAACATTAGGAAACGAGCTAATAACTTTTTCCTATGTAATGGTTATCTTTGGAGACATGCTAAGGGTAAGGTTAAGAATCCACAACGAGTCCTAGGAAAGAGAGGTCTTCAATTGCAAGTAATGAAGGAAATGCATGAGACATTATGGGCAGGTCATAAAGGATTTTTTGGAACATATGAAAAAATTAGAAGTACCTATTATTGGCCTAGGATGTATGTTGACATTAGTAGCTACGTTTCTACATGTTCTACTTGTCAACTTCATTCATCAGTCAAACATAGAGATCCATTGCATCCTACTTATCCACCTTGTATTCAGTACAAGTGGGTAGTAGATCTTGTAACTATGCCTAAAGGTATCGACAAAATGCGTTACATTGTACTTGCAAGAGAAGACTTAACTAATCATGTAGAGGGACGTGCACTATGATCTAAGACCACTTACAATGTTTGCAAATTCTTGCTTGAAGATGTCATAAGTCGCTTTGGGTACATAGAGAAAGTAGTTGCCGATCGTGGAGAGTTAAATGCGAGAGAAGCTAAAGAGTTCTTTGAGCGTCACGATATTCGTTTGTCTCTCACTACTACATATAACCCAGAGGCCAATGGTAAAATAGAGAGAGGGCATCCACCTATTGTGAAAGCCATATCTAAATCATGTAATGGTGACATCAAACAATGGCCTAAATTCTTACCTTTTGCACTTTGGGCAGATAGAATGACATGCACACGTACTACTGGATATATGCATGCTAAACTCATGTACTGTCAAAAACCATTGTTTCCAATTCAGTCTCATATTTCTGCATGGTCAAATTTGCCTTGGTCTGAAAACATGTCTACTGATGATTTTCTGAGTTTGCATATTAAACAATTAGAACAAGGTAAATTAAGACTTGATGATGTTGTTGAAAAATTAAGAGAATCTAGAATGAAGAACAAGCATTATTTTGATAAAACTCATCGATTGCGTCCTAAGCCAATTGAAGTAGGAGATTGGGTGCTTATTTATGATAGTACATTTGACTCTCAATATGATGCACGCAAAAAGCTCACTCAACGGTGGTTTGGGCCATACATTGTATCAAAAGTCAACAACAATGGTACGTATGCTCTTTGTGAATTAAATGGTGTTGCACTAAAAACTTTGATTGCAGGTAAAAGGATAAAGCTATTCAAGAAGCGTGATAATGACGAGTACATTTTGGATGAGGACATTGAAGAAGATGACAACAATGAGGCCGATTCATAAACAGGAGTATCCATGTTATAAAAAATAAAAATATAAATAAAAGAAGGAAAAAAAATAAAAAAACAAATAAAAATATCATTAATTTTTCAAGTTCATGTTGCTTTGTTTTTTTTCAAGTTCATTCTATTTTTTTTTTTTCCATGCTTGTTTCATGCATGTTTTTTTTCAGTCTTTGCATTGCATTGCATATCCACATCACTTGAGTCAAAAAGGGCAAATGATGATTTCTCTACTTGTGTAAAATTGTATCTTAAGTAGTAACTTATCTACTAAGGAATTGATTATAATCTAGGATTGTGGAAAGATAGGGCATGTAGATTTGGAGGTTTATTTTGGTGACATGACTTTCATATATATACATGCATATGTATCCTGTATCGAAAGCATAATTGTTGAAATCCTAGCTCCTGCTATTGCATGTTTCTACATCCTTAGTCCATCTCACAGCACTTGTATCGGAGTTTAAACGACTGTTCTCCGTCATCAAAAATGGTTGTACCTTGTATCGGGGTTTAATTTTTCCTCGTCAAATATATATATATATATATATATATATATATATATATATATATATATATATATATATATATATATATATATATATATATATATATATATATATATATATATATATATATATATATATATATATATATATATATATATATATATATATATATATATATATATATATATATATATAATTGCTACATGTTACCAAGAAGTTTACACTTTCTTCCACCCCAAAAAAGTGATCGTAACCATAAAGTTGCCGAATCATCATCATCATCAAAAAAAAAAAAAAAAGGCAAGCCAAAGGAGGATAAAGAGGCATAGTAGAATAAATCACGGGCTATATAGGCAGATTTATGCATTAGTGGAGTTTAGTTAGATTTCCTTGCATGTTATTAGAGAAAGAGCATATTCATATTTATGTAGGAAAGGAGTTGATCTAAAATAAGCTAAAGATGAAAGATGTCTCTTGAAAATCCTAAGTCTTTGTTTATAATCATATTTAAGGTAGATTGCTTTATGACAAAGGTACAAAATTTTCTTCAAGATGAGAGGAACTGATGCTTAAAACGACTCAATACATCCACTTCCACTTCATATTGATGCTTGTTTTTTTTCTTTCTTGTTGCCAATGTTGCTTGTTCATTTGCATATATGTTGCCTATTTGTTCATGCATATTCATGTTGCCTGTTTCAATTCTTTCTTTCATGCAAATTTTGCTTCATGTCACGTTACCTATTTATTCATGCATATAATCAATTTTCTTTCCATGTTTCTTATGTTGCCTATAAAAGAATTTGATGCCTGGAACATTTTGTTTTTCACAGATGCTAGAGTGGCGCTTCCGGAGGAATCGCAGGTTTAGTGGGGGCGAATGTCGTCGAGATTTTCTCTCCTCTCTCACTTGTGAAGGCCTACAAAAAACATATTTGGTGAAGGTAGACGGAATTCCCCGAGAAGTCTAGGATGCATCAAGGATGTCAAAGGAAGCTCACATACAAAGTTTCAAAGAAATCAAGAAAGTCCATGGTAGCGGTCAAAGCTGGTCAAATCTGGTCAAAGTTGGGAAATTAGGGCAAAAATTTCATTGTCACCAAATTAGATGAAAATTCAGATACTTGTAAAGATTGTCAAAGGCAGTCTATAGCCCAAATTTCAGCAGAAAATGGATTTTGTAGCACATTGATATGCTATGTTCATTTTGTAAAAATGTAATTTTTCTAGTTTGACCCTACAAATTCTTGTATAGAAATTTATGTTAGCCATATGGTTTGGCATGTATAAAGATCATATGTGGCTACATATTTGTACAAATTTTCAAGGCTATCAGAGCTTCCTAGACACCTTAATGCCACCTTGCAAGCTTCCAAATGTAGTCAAACTTGTACAAGGGAGATTCAGATGGGAGTTTTTTCTGCATATTCCTGAAGGAGATCTTTGGAAACATAGTCCTACAAAGTTTCATCTTCATCAAAGCCTATTTGGAGGGTCAAAGAGTACAAAGTCCAATTTTCAGGATCACCACAATTTTCTAGTTTAAGCAAATTGAAGGGTTGAAGGGCCACCACATGGCGAAAGCTGATTGAGCCATGTTGTACGATCAAGATGAACTCATATTCAAGGGTGGAGATGCACTTATTCTTAAAGCAAGGAGGATCCACGATTTTTTTCATAAAAGAAGATTTTTTTGACAATCAAAGATCAATAATGCAGCTTTTCTCCAAAAATAGTGGCTTATCTTATCCAAACTGATGTCAGCACTGATCCGACGGTCCAGATCATCCCCAGATCCAATGGTGGAGAATGAAGGCGCCTAAATTTCACTCCTTTACACTAGATTTGATAGAAAGAACAATTCCAAGCCATTGATTTGATTAATCAAATGGTTGTAATCGAAAGTAGTGATCCTAGAGTTGAGAGTTGATTTCTCTAGATCCAAGGGCCCAAATTCATTCAAAAAACTATATAAACCCCCCTCCAAACTCCTAGAGCATCGTTGTTAGGCATCCATAGGGCTCATGCTAGCTTACGGTTTCCTTGAGACGATCACCCTCGGTTGAGCGAGTGAGGATCCAAGGTGGGCTAGTATGAGTATAGTACCTAGTTTCAAATTTAAGTTAGAACTCCAATCTAGGATAGGCTCTTGAAATCAGCATCTCTATCTTAACTCACCCTCGGTGGAGCGTGTGAGTGAGTTAGAGCTGGTTTTAATGAGTCTTAGGCTTCTTTAGTTAGACGTTACGAGCCTAGACATACATAGGGTCACTGAAGTGGAACTCACCTTCTTACGTGTGACATTCAGTTGAACTGTCATGGTTTGAGGGTCGGAACCACCTTTGATCAGTAGACTGCCTAGCTTGACATACCACGACGCTCTTCTACATGTATCTTAATTCAAATCCTTTTAATTCATGTCACTTGTCACTTGTCTCTTGTCTCCTCTCTCAGTCTCTTAAGTATTTTTACATGTCTTCTATTTCTTCTATGTGTGAGAAGGCTCCGCAGTAATGCGTTGAACTAGTGAGGATGTTTCTTTGATCATAATTCACTTGCATGCATCCATACATACCCATACATATTGATTAGTTTCTGAAAGTGTATAAGAAGCTCCAATATTGGACCATTCTTCCTTTCGAAACTGATTTATGTGTAAGGATTCCATCTATTCACGTCATGCATACATATCATCCAAAGAAGACTATGCATATGGATTAGAATTAGGAAGTGTTTAAGAAGCTCCTTCAATGGACCATTCTTCCTTCCAAATTTGATTCGTGTGTATGGTTCTCTTTCATTCTTATCATTCATGTTCATAAATCTAACTTGCACTCCTACATTCCCATTCCCATAATCATTTCAACATCTCTCTCTTCTCCATACTCAACATGAATTTCACTTTCATGTCCTTAAACCTTCCAACATTCATTAGCTTCATACACCCTGTGTGTGCCACGACCGGACCCGATCCACCCGGATTGCGATCACCTCCACAGCGCATTGAGGAATTCCCAAATGTGGAGTGTGTCGGTTAATCATGGATAAGTAATCAAAACGGGAAGTTTACGGTTAGTCCGTCAATCAAAACGCATGTAATTTAAACAGTGGTAAAGATACAAAACAAACATAAGCCGGATGAATAGAAATAATATCATCACCAAGTTAAGATGAAGTAGACAGTGGACAATACGAACGAAGTTTCGACCCATTAATGGGTTTAGGGAGAAGAATACCAATTAAAGTGGATAACTGAAAAGTAGCGGGTCCAACCTGATCTGCAATACGATAGGGACCAAACCAACGAAGCTTGAACTTGTCAGCTAAACGATTATACTTAGCATTGTAGAAAAGAACTAATTATCGTTTGGTAAAGACGAGAGTCCTGAGGAATCGATCATGGGTCTTAGCTTGCCTCAGTTGCACTTCTTGAAGCACCAGAAAACTTTCAAGATGTTGTTCGTCCAAAGACCGCAACACATCGAACCAGAAAGGGAAGGACTCTTTAGGTAATAACTTTTCGTCCAATGCCACCCGTAAACTAGGTACCACCAATTCCATAGGTGCAATTGCCTCCAGACCATATGCCAATTTAAAATGTGTACTTCTGGTAGCAACTTTATAAGTAGTGCGATAAGCCCATAGGACCGAATGAAAGAATTCATCCCAATGCCTTGGACATTCCAGCACCGGTTTCTTTAGCATGTTAAGAAGGGTTTTATTGGTACTTTCAGCTAGTCCATTTGCACGAGGATAGTAGGGGGAGCTAATTTATGGACAATCTTCAGGGTGCGGGTAAGCACTTGCATTGAGGTATTAGCAAAATGTGTACCTTGATCAGAAACAATCTCCAAGGGAAGATCGTAGCAAGGAAAAACATCACTCATCAAACATTTGGTGACCCTGACACAATTGCTGATCGTAAATCCCGGACTTCAGCCCACCGAGTAGCATAGTCAGTACAGGTAAGTATATACCGATGATTGGTAACTGTAGCAGGAGGCGTAATGGGGCCAATGAAATCCAAGCCCCATTTTTGAAAAGGCTCAAGGGGAGGGATAGGCTGAAGGGGAAAATGATACCGTTGTAAAGGTTGCCCAGGTTGTTGGCAAGCATCACATTGTTGGACATGAATAGCAATGTCACACTGCATAGTGGGCCACCATAATCCACTCTGCAGAATTTTTTGGTATGTAAGATCTACTGAAAAATGGCCACCAGACAGAGCAGATGAGCCATTTCAATGACCAAAAAACCTTCATGTGGTGGAATAAAATGTAAAAGAACACCAGATGGATCCATATAATACAACTGTCCCACAATTATCCAAAATTGACGACTATGCATGGCTAGTTTATGGCGAGCAGAAGTGGAAGTATTAGTCGGGGCACATCCACTGGTTCAAAAAATCAGAAGGGTATCATAGTACGACGGTGCCGCAGGAAGCACATGGGAATCATCCTAAACCAAATCAGTCGAATTCTTGCAGCAACAACACCCACTTGGCTAATCTGCCCCCTAAATGTTGTTGATGGACAAGATAAACCAGAGCCGCATGATCCAAATGAAAGGTAAATGGACATCCCAATAAATAGTGCCGGAATTTTTTCACAAAATAAACCAAACCCAAAAATTCGTGTTCAATTACAGAATAATTTCATTCAGTAGTGGCTAATCGCCAACTAGCATAATAAATTGGGCAAAACCACTTGTCCTATTGTGGCATTAACACACTACCGATTGCTATGCTAGATGCATCCACAAAAACATGGAACGGGAGTTGCCAGTTCGGTGCTTGCAAAATAGGAGCCTGTATTAAGAGTGTTTTCAGACGATCAAATGAAAGTTGGCATTCCTCAGTCCACGAAAACTGTTGAGGATTGCTAGTAATCAGCCGATTTAGTGGTATAGCTACATGAGTGAGCCACCGAAGATGTCGTCCATGCCAGCATATTTGTCCAAGGAATCTCATAACTTCCTTTGGTGCCATAGGAGCAGGTGCATTCAACACTGCTTTCACTTTATCAAGGTCTACTTGAATTCCTTGTTGCGAAATAATATGACCAAGCAATTTGCCACAAGAAACTAAAAAGACCGATTTATTGGGACTTAAGCACAAACAAAACTCTTGACACATAGAAAATCAGCAACGTAGGTGATAGAGGTGAGTCGATGCATCACTGGATCACGAAAAATCATCCAAATACACCCGCATAAACGTACTTAAGTAGGGAGAAAAGATTTCCTGCATGCATTGTTAAAAGGTACTGGGAGCATTGTGGAGACCAAACCACATCATTGTACAAGCATATACACCCCAGTTCGTAATAAATGCAGTCTTTGGAATATCCATTTCAGCCATGCGTACTTGATTATAGCCACTATAACCATCCAAAAAGGAATACATTTCTCGTCCAACAACATCATCTAGCATCATGTTCAAAAAGGGAAGTGGAAAGGGATCAGGCACCATCGCTGGATTCAACTTCTGGTAATCTACGCAAATATGCAACTGCTTGTTTTTCTTTGGGACAATGACAATAGGAGAGATCCATTCAGCATGCTCAATGGGAACAATGAAGCCTACTTTCAACAGTCGATCCAATTCATCTTTCACTTTAGCAGCATAGTTAGGATTCATTCGGTAACTAGGTTGTTTAATTGGTTGCACATCCGATTTTAGCATCACACGGTGTTGATAGATGCGAGGGTCTAATCCTTTCATATTGTGATAATCCCATGCAAATACATCAGCAAATTCTTTCAAAAACTGTAGTAAATCATTTCGAAAAGTTTTCGATAGCTTAGCCTTAAGCTTAACCGACCGTGGATTAGCCTCATTTCCCAAATTACAAGTGATTAGTTGATCTTCCGGCACATAAAACTGTCAGGGCATGGAGATATCCTCATATAGATGGAATAATTGTTGTAGACTCGTGGCATTCAAGACCTGATCCATAACTAGATCCACTCCTTTGGTAAGTGGAACTACCGTACAAGCGGCCGGAGTCCAATTATCCATAAAATAGCTTGTAAATCAACAACACCCAGTGCTAGCAAATCTTGGTTAGCATTTAGGAAAGCTTCTTCTTCATCATCTAAAAGTCCATCCAACATATGCACGGGTTCTGCCACGTAAGGTCAAGCATGACAGTCACAAGGCTTCATCTCGTCCAAGGGTACCACATATTTCCGATGATTGCTTTTGAAAATAAGTTCATGTGCAGACCAATCTTGTAACACTTTTGCTTGTTTCAACGAGGGCCTCCCGAATATTAAGTTGTAATCCAGACTTGATTCAGGTAATTCCAAAACAACAAAAGTCATTTTGAACACCGCTCCCTGGAGGGTAATGGGTATATCACACACCAACCCACTAGATGTACCCTAGATTGATCAGCCATTCTCACAAAAAACTGGATGCGTTCAATCTAAGTCCATCCTAACCTTTTACAAAGTGCAGTTGTAGCAATATTCACACCTGAGCCTCCTTCAATTAATACTTGAGTAATTTTGTGGTTTTTATACCATACCCTAATTAAAGGAATAGCATGGTCCATCGTAGAATCAAGTTTCGGACTAATAGTTGTTGTGGCAGGTGTACATGAAGATCCTGGATTGATTTGTTGCTGGAATTGTTGTCGTATGCTCGGGACCGAGGCTAACAGTTGCCCCAACGGCATCTTAATAGATGCTTTCGAGAAAATATTCCACACAGAGTCAAGATTCGACGTACCCGATACCGAGTCCGGTGGACTCTCCGGTGACAAATTGACCGGATTCATATCTTCCAGTGGTGTATTCGGTACTGTTTGCTGGACCACTGGTATCGGATCGGGGAAAACAGTTGGTTCTTGACTTTCCCACGTACTAGCTTTAGTAAAAATTCTCTGTTGTTCTCGAATGCCTAGCTCAAAAATCTCAGTAGCTTGTTGCAACTTCTTGTCGGGATCGTGTTTGAATTGCTTCTGCTTGGGTATCCGCTGCTGAAATATATACCATATTTGCCATTGGATGTTGTCGTTCTTTTCTTCACTTATCATACTAGGCTGCTTCTTTGCAATATCTGCGGATATGTCCAATTTGCCACAAAAATGGCACCTTGGTAGTGGGAGAAACGCACCTTCAACTGGGCCCGAGTTCCACCGGGTCTATCCAAAATTGTTTGGTTGTGGTCCCCTATAGGTTTTGTAACTTTGGTAAGAGGTATTTCTCGCGATTGTACATAGTGGGTAGCTTATTGTCCCTGCTCCTGTATTATGGCATTTACGGTCGGTCTGGTCTGCACTTTGGCATTATATGTACACATTTTGGTGGAATGACTCGCCGTATTACAAATAGCACAGTACATTTGATTTAATGCACATGCTGAAGTGGTGTCTCCCGGGCTCTTGCATTTGGTACAATACACCTGTTTCAGTGGATCCTCGCTCGTGCTCTTGGATGCCTTTAACCAATCCAAATCTTTAGTGAAACCCCCAACTTTATGCTCCAACTGTAATGCCATGGCGATGACTACATCCAAGGTCATACCGCCCACACATCGTATAATCATAACTTGTTTGAGTTGAGGGTTTAATCCATTAATGAACCACTGGGTAATCACATCATCCGATAGGTTAGCATGCACCGATGGCAACTGCCATAGATGAGTGCGGAATAAAGTTGCATAGTCTTGCACATTCTGATGTGGTTTCTGTCTATTGTTTTGTAAATAATCAAAGATCCCGGCCGCATTTTTCTTTAACAGAAAACATTGTCAGAAGGCATCCTTAACATCATCGTATTGACCGAAATTATTAATATCATATTCGGTTAACCAGCGGGCAGCTTCATTAACAAGAGTATATTGGAACAGTATGGCCTTATATGCCGGATCCGCTGGATAGTTGAGTACAACATAATTAATTTCAAAAGTACGCACATGAGCATCAGGATCATCACTTGGGAATCCACCAAATTTCATATACATAACGCTAGCAGGTACCGGTTGTGGGGGTATGATCTGCTGTTGCTGTTGATGTTGCTGTTGTTGGTGTTGTTGTTGATGTTGCTGTTGATGCTATTGTTGCGTACCACTCATGTTGTTTAAATCAGGAGGAAGTATCATTTCAGAATGGTTTGAACAAGTTGATCCTAATTGCTGTTGTGTCATCTCGCCACCTTGCAAATTCTCCAGTAATATGATATCATTGAGCACGCCTAAACTCAACTGCCATTCCTCGCATTTGGCTTCTAAGGTAAACTTTTCACCAGAACTTTCATCCACCAATACACTAGTTTCTCCGAAATCAAAACCCAAAGTGGAGTTGTCATCAAAATTCAGCAAGCCGCCACCGGAATTCTCCAAGCTATCACCGGAATTCAACAAACTGCCATCGGAATTCACCAAATTGTCACCGAAATCAGCGATTACTCCACCAACCGTACTTTCTGCGGATGGGGTTGGTTGCACTTCTGATATACCCTGTATTCCTTGAACAAGAAAATACTAAGGTGGCACTCCACTAGCCCATATCTCCCGATTGCCTTCCAATGACTCCTTCACCACTACCACTAGGAGGCGTTTCCAACATGCTAGGAACTTTCCAGGGATGCTGATCACTTCTGTACTTCAGGTAAGATTCTCTAGAACGCGTTACAGCCATATATCACAATATTCTTTCTCAAACCTTAATTTTCACTCAGACTGGCTAGTCCACACCCCATGGTCGGCACTAGTGTTTAACGTGTTAAAATGTCAAATTAATTATAACGGAAACAAGACTACCAATGGGTTCTTGGGATGGTCAAGGGTCTGTAATACAGAGGCCCTATATATATTTTCCCCAGTCAATTCGTTACTGTAATGACTTCTTCATTAACTTAATCTGGCAATTCCAATGAACTTAACTACTAATCTCCACAACTAGTACGCAACAGAACACAATATTCACCGCAACCAACATACGCGAGTTCTTAATGCTGACTGACATGCTATCAACATTAACCTTATACTTCACCAATGACTCACAGAATATCAACAACAACCCCACAATTATTCAATATGAAACTGAACAGAACATAACAATACAATAGTATAAATGAACTGCGCTAGAATCAATCCACAGGCACACCGCCCAGACGCACAGTCCAGCGACACTCTATCTCTCTCTTCCACACACCTCTTCTATTATCAAAAGGTTACAACGATTGCGCTACATCCTTTCGATGTGCGTCTTTTCCCAATTACAGTTTCTACTAAATATAATTACATTCCTTTTCGGCGGCCTAACACAAGCCAAGGGCACACAATGCATGCCTACCCTAGGTGGGTAACATGCCAATTTTGTGGGAAAGGGGGTCATGAAGCAAAAGATTATTACTGCTTGAAGGGTTTGGGATCCCAAAACTTAATGCAAGGGGAACCTCCAAATGTTCGATAGGTAGAAACGGCCTAATCTTCCCTTGTATGGCAACCCACCGCTGCAGAATCATTTATTTCTATCTTCTACACCAATCAAGGAAGAACAGGAGGCACACCCTGAAAAAATTGCCCTCCTAGGCAAATCATGTGTCTTCATTGTGAGGAATATGAGCGCTTCAATAGTACATCCTCCTCGCCAAAGGATGCGCCACCATGCAAGAATTGCCTTGATTGAAAAGACCACTACAAGGATTTCCAAAGGAAGCTATACTGGAAATTGAGGTTATTCATTTTCCTTGCATATCATTAGGGTGAGTAGAAAGCAATTTTCCAAACGATGACTCCCCAAGCACCCATGTGGTTTAATTGGAGGAACTACTTGGAGTCATGACCCTTGCCTAAAAACAACATGTGGTTTAATTGGAGGAACTACTTGGAGTCATGACCCTTGCCTAAAAACAAAAGGAAGTAGCAAATAATAAGACAAGTAACTCACACAAGTCAGCAGATGCAAGTAAGGAAAAAGCAATTGATGGCGCAAAAGCAACAGAACTCATGCTCAAGAGGAAACAAACTCCTTGAGAAGTCTGAGAAAAGGAACAAACTGAAGAGGAAACAAACTCCTTGAGAAGTCGGAGAAAAGGAACACGGAACTTTCTTGGAACATTCAATAGGCAAGGCATGCACACAGCCCAAGGAGGATCCAACAATTCCATGCCAATATTTCTACTCAAACTGATACCCTCACCACAATCAAGGTTCTACAAAGTACATATTAGTAGGTATGCTCATATGAATTAATTACTATGACTCCTCTTCCGGGATGAGGTTATGATTGCTAAAAATGGTATGAGCCCTAAATTCACTATAAGTGGTGGGAGGGCTCCTCGTTTTATTCATTCTCACCTTCCCATAAATTCTACATACAATATAGAACTCGTCTCATGAGGACTATTGACTGATTATAAGAACCCTCGATTGATTATAAGCAACAATGGTACTAAAGATCGCAAGGGTAATTGTACACGGAGGGTCAAGCATCAACCTCATGCAAGACTATGCAATGATGTTGCTTAATCGCAAACCATCCAAATCTGCTCATTTCTATGTCACTCTAGCATACCAAAGCAAGGTTAGTCCCCTAGGAATAGTGGAAAAGGTGCAGAGAGAGTGTAGGACCTGACGTCATATTGGACTTTGTAACAATTGCCTTGCCAAGGGTTAAGGGTGGATTTCCCTTCCTCATAGGGAGACGATGGTTGAAACACAGTAAGGCTATACATGACTCAAGAAGAAATACCATGTGAATGGCTAGCCTTAATGCATTTATGATACAACTCTATCTGGAAGGAAGACATGAGGCTTTGGAAACATCACGAATAATTATGTACAAAAGGATATGATACCTATGACATAAATCCACAAAAGGTAGGAACTTGGGCAACCTCCAAGCTTAGAGGTTAGATGCCCTTTCTAGAGAAGAAAACATGCAAGGATCGAGGGAGGCAAGTGGGGTAACTCCCGAAGAGAACCCTATTGCCACAACTATTTGAGCAACTACATTGCTTCCCTGGACAACTATTAATCCATGCGTGGCTAGCAACAAGGCACCTACCTACACTCCTCCCTTGGCAAGTGAGAACTAGGCATCCATCTATGTACCCACCGAAGCGACTTCCCTAAATACCTAGGCCACTTCTCCACCTACCTTGGAAGCTACTACCTAGGCCACTTCTCCACCTACCTTGGAAGCTACTTGGGCGAATGAATGGGCTACAATCTCAGCCACTTTGAAGCATTCCAAGCCGTAGACACCACCCAAGAGGACCATCTACCATACATAGTGAAAGTTTAGGAACACAACAATAGCATAAAAACCATGAAGACTAAAGATTTGGATTACATAATGGAGTAACTGGATGACATGCAAAACTTCTCTTGCTTTATAGTTGAGATCAATGAGGAAGAAGAGACAATCATGGAGTCTATTGCCTTAGGAGATCCAACCACGGACTAGCAACGAGAAATAGCAACACTTGGAGAAGAAAACTAGACTACTATTGAAATCTCGGAAGACCACCATATAGAAAATTCTAACACTGGGCCTATATTTCCCATGGACGAAATTATGCCAATTGGATTCAAGAAAAGTAGGCTATAAAAAACGATGACATTTGTGCGTGTCACTCTTAAAGTTTGCATTTTCATGGATGAATTCTTACCTTTTTAAGGGAAACCTGCACTACACTAGTGGAGAACGTCCCATACAATTTAAAACTATTTGAGCAAGTATTTCGGCATTGTAGGGAAACATCTCTCAAACTCAATCCCAACAAGTGCCATTTCTTGGTGACATAAGGGTCCCTTCTTGGCCATGTGATATATGCCCAAGGAATGACTCTAGATCTAGATAAGATATTGTCTTTTCTAAAACTGTCTAGATCAATAAGCATTAAAGAGGTACAAAGCTTCCTAGGTCACAGTGTTTACCATATGGATTTTAGCCACATGTATGCAAAATGAAGGGCTTTGGTGTGTTGGACAAGAGGAGCAAGGAGGAGATGGATGGAGAGAGAAGAGAAGAGAGACACGCACACATGCATGGGAGCCTCGAAACCCACATAATGATCTCCATTGAGGCAATGCTCTATAAATGATGTATATATATGAATATGGGGGTAAGGTCACATGATCCTTACATCTCCAACAATCTCCCATTTAAGGGTCAATGTGACCATAAGTGGAAAATAATACAAAGAATGATGTAGGACAATAAAATAATGTACAGGAGGAGTCCACATCTCAACCCATACCAATCAACCTACACCAATTGCCTCGAACAAGGTGTATCCATGCACCTCAAACTGCTCTAGATTCATATCGATAAGATTTCAGGTTCTTGAAAAGATCCCACTCGCTCTATGTGGGTGTTGATCATCGAACGACTGACAAATCTAAGTGCAAATGCTCTAATAGCGACTACAAGATCTGGTCTCGAGCATAACAACTCATACATCAGACTTCCGAATGCTGATGAAATTTGTGCTATCCTGACTAACCTAAGCATGCCAACCATGCCTATATCCAAGGCATCTAAAGCGCCATCGTCAAGATCAACATGTCTTGACATATCTGTGTTAACATCTGGCATGAGTGAATCCAAGAATGATGAGCGAAGCCAAGAATGACTACATGATCGTTGACTCATCAACATCTAAATTAGTCATCTTATCAACCAAGGATATGTCTAGCTATGCATCTCCAGAGCTAAACTGCTCTATCACACACTGTGTACCGTGCGAGCAATCCTTCTCTACCACACCAAGTGTATGACCATGCTCCACATGATCTAGTCTTACAACATCAATACCAAGGTCAAAATGATGATCACTCTCTAACTTAGTATCATCACAATGCTCTATATGAACATCTACATCATGCTCTAAAGCATCAAACTGATCATCTGAAGTGTGCTCCATAAGAGCATCCACGTGATCAATAAAATCATGCTCTATATAAGCATCATGAGCATCCAAAACATGCTCTACATGTGCATCCATCAGAGCATCAGAATCCTGCTATACATGTGCATCATGAATGCCAATAGATCTATGTGTAAGTAGAAATAATGAGAAATGACGAGTCTCACATTGCACATAAGTTTGAACTCCCACTGAGAAAAGACTATCTCTCACATGAAGTATCTGAAGTGGGTACATGTGCCCAATCCTAGCATCTCTGACAAGTGTAAGGTATCCCAACTGCAACTGAAAATGATGCTCACCAAGGAATGCATAACACCTTCTCTCTTGTAATTGGCTAATTGAAATCAAGCTCATAGGGAATGAAGGCACATAGCATACATTTCTGAGCATAACTGATGCTACACTAGTTAGCATAAGGCATACATCTCCTGCATCCTCAATGTCATATGTCGTACCATCAGACATGTGCACACATCCACGACTCTTACTTGAGAATCAACAAAACCACTCTCAATGAGAATATGAAATCCAGCTAATGCATCAAGAAACCAAACCATATGTGTGCTATCCAATGAACAAGAGGAATCTTGAGATGAACCATAGGAGAAAGTGATATCATCATCACTAGCATAATCAATTTCCATAGACTCTCCTGAAACCACTAGACTCATATATAGAATCCACAAGTTGTAATCAGATAGTGGAGCAGGACAATGCATCCATATCCATCCATACGTGGTCGGGCATGTCATGAGGCCTTTGCACATCTCTATGCACATACATGTGTAACCCTACACAAACCAATGTATACCACATCTGAGCTTTCCATGTTAGAAAGTGTGTGCCATCAAACCAAGAAGACACCATGGTGGCGATCCAAGAGAATATGAATATAACAAGAGGCTAGAAACAATACTCTATCCTCAATAGGATCACATCTTCATATCCATATGCATAACTCACATCACAAATGTCTCACTAGAGAAGAAACCATATGAACCACATGTCACAAAACCATGCATCTAGCATGCACATAAAACCATGAGCATAAGCCTGCTCATCGAGTCTCCAAACTGATCAAGTAGATGTGAAAGAATCCTGGGAAAAATTCGGTAGAGTAACCACCTATAAACTGAGCAATCAAACAAGATAACCAATAGCAAAAGAACAATGAGTAATCTATCACCACCTATCACTGATCCAATCAAAGATAATGGCAAATATACATGCCAAAAATTGATGGCAGTACATGCCAATACATACCAATACATGCCAATACAATGGTGATACACCTCCCACTCAAGAATTAATTTTGCAAGATGGTCCAACCTGTCAAGACAACCTATGACCAAGTTCAAGTGAATGGAGATAAAGCAACGATTCAAAGCTATCACACAAGCATAAAGGATCTACTAGATCATTTGTCTAGCATAAGTTTTGATAAAATTTTGACAACATCTTCCTTGAAAAATGGACTCTGAACCAAGTAAACCATGTGGAAATCATCATCCACATACGCCAAGAATCACACTGGAAAATAAGATATCAAATCAATGACCATATGCTAAAATAATAGCCAATCAAGATGACAAACAGATGTGCGACTGAGGCTCCAATCTAAATCATGTACCTGCATAAAAACGAGAATACAAACACTAGCCAAGATCCAAAATTTTACTCTCATAAAATGTGTGCAACCGGCAAGCTAAGCCGTATCCAAGTGGCATAAATGAGATAGAGACCACAATGCCACTATACATCCAAAAATGCTATGATCAAAATTCATGATGATGTAAACCTTGAAAAAAAGGTATACCATAAATTCATCTCACATGTCAAACACATGACAAGATCATGCTCTACTCTCATATGGAGGAGCTACCACAGTGATCATATATGGACAATGCCTTCAAGCTTTAAAAGTAAGAGCCTGCACACCAAAGCATCTCTCTCAAAGAAGTTCCACAACAACATGAACCTCCAAAAACAATTAGGGTTCTTGTGGTGAAAATATGTTTCTCTATGTTTTTATATTTTAAAGATGATAACCTCTGAGTCTGGACTTTTCCTCTATAGAAAATTGTTGACGACGCGGCAAAAACTTGATAACTAAGCCTCGGAATTTGCCACATCACAAGAACTAAGCTAGAGTGATATTAGAACACCTCTATAATCATCAATAGCTTAGCAATCTTTCTAAATTGTTAGATATTCTTTTCGTCACTCAAATGTGCCAAAAAACTGAGTTTAAACTCACTAGAATATCATCGGAACTTCACCGGATTGTCACCGTAATCTTACCGAAATCTTACCGGAATGTTACCAGAATATTACCGGAACCAACTGCAATTCTGTTTGTAGTTACTTCAAATGTGTATACATGAAGTAAGAAGATGATACTTGAGCTTCCTTTAGTGAACAAACTTTATCTGAAGTTTGAAGGAAAAACTTCACCAGTTCTGGATGCCTTTACGGTCAGATTTAGTATTGTGCGTACATGTCCGTTTCAGAAAATTCTTTCGATCAGTTCATAGTTGAGACTACTGGCTTCAAGATGAGCTATCACTCATAAAAAACTTTACACTATACGATGAGATCAAACTTGTAGAAATACCGTAAAATGTATACTGAGAAAACTGTAACTGTTAACTAACTTTCACAGTAACATGAAATCACTTAGATTTCTTCACACATAAAAAATGCGCTCAGATCTTTCCACATAAACATTTGTTTTCTATTAGAGAAGATGTGTACAATATGGCATGGTCTCACTTTGCTCATAGCCACGAGAACTCTCCTATGCTGAGTAGTTTCTCCTTACCATCTCTCTCTCAGATGAATACCCGATTGTTCAGGTTTTATTATTCATCTCTACATATGCACTCTTGCATCTACTATGTGTATTGCGCACTTCTAGGCTTTCTACTTGAGCTCTTGTGCACACCTTCTATTCTGCTCTAATAGAATCTCTGTCTAACTCTCTTATATACACTTTTGATCCGAGATTCAAAAAACTCGTAATTCTAGAAGTTTCTGTAAACTATATTACAGTCGTGAATTTGTCCCTTCATTAAGGCTTTGATTTTTCTGAATGCTTTGTTTCTGCTTCTCTTCATCTTTCTTTGTTCTTCATATGTCTCCATGTCTTTATGTCTAATTAGTGAGTGAATCTCCAACAGCTCCCCCTCAATCACTAATTAGCATCCTCTGATCTTTCATATATTCTTCTTTTCTTTTATTCCTGCCATTTCTTTGAATCTGCTTCTCTTTACTCCATCCAAGCTCTTTGTCAGAATATCTGCAATCTGATCTTTTGTAGGAGTGAATACTATTTCAATCTCCTTCTCCATTACCTTTTCCCTCAGGAAATGATATTGAATCTCTATGTGCTTTGTTCTTGCATGAAATACTGGATTTGTTGCAAGATACAACGAACTCATATTATCTCCATGTATGATAGGTATACCTTGATCAATATCCATGCTTTTGAACAAGGTCTGCATCCATATCACTTCTTTAGTTGCTTCTACAAGTCCTTTATATTCAGCTTCAGTTGACGATAAAGCCACTATATGCTGCTTCTTTTAACCGCAACTGACAAGCTTATCTCCTAGGTATATCATATACCCATGTGTTGACCTTCTATCATCTTGACTTCCTGCCCAGTCTGAGTCACTGTATGCTCTCAGCTTTATATCTGATGTGAAAGGTTAATATAATCCTTCTTTTATAGTTCTTTTGATATATCTAAGAACTCTTTGTCCTGCAACCCAATGTTGATCTTTCCGACAATGCATGAACTCTGAGAGAACTCCTACTGCATAACTAAGATCCGGTCTTGTTAGTGTAGCATAAATCAAACTTCCCACTAAAGATTGATACTTTCTCATATCTTTAAACTCTACACCACCATATTTGTTGAGTTTATGATTGACTTCAAGCAGTGTTTGAAGCTTCTCTGCAACTCTCCATGTTAAACTTCTTCAATAAGTTTAGGAGATACCTTTCTTGCGAAACATATACACCATGATCTGTATATGTAACTTCCATTCCAAGAAAGTATGATAACTTTCCTAGATCACTGATCTTGAAATCTTTTTCAAGCAATCTCTTTACCTCCTTGATTCCTTCATCTGAGCTACCTGTGATTATAATGTCATCTACATAAATACAAATGTAGATCATTCCTTCATCTGTTCTCTTGATGAGTAGACCTGCATCTGCCTTTGAACTTTGGTATCCAAGTTCATTTAGATACTTCACAAGTCTGTAATTCCAAGCTCGTGGAGCTTGCTTCAATCCATAGAGTGCTCTTCTTAATCTCCAAACATGATTTGGGTAATTGGAACTCACAAACCCTTCAGGTTGTTCCATGTAAACTTCATCTGATATATATCCATTCAGAAATGCATTCTTTATATCCAACTGACTTAGCTTCCATCCTTTTGATGCTGCTATAGCAATCAATGTCCTTATGGTTGACATCTTTGCCACCGGACTAAATGTCTCATCATAGTCTATGCCATGCGTATGAGCATAACCTTTGACAACTAGTCTAGCTTTGTATCTGGCTATTCTTCCATCTGCAAGCTTCTTAACTTTGTAAACCCATTTATTTCCAATCACTTTCTTACCATTTGGTTTTGGAACAAGTTCCCAAGTCTTGTTCTCCTCAAGTGCATTAAACTTTTCCTTCATTGCTTCTTCCAATTGTTCTTTACCTTTTGCTTCACCGTAACTCTGTGGTTCTTCATCTTCCTTTACTAAGTAAGCATAATTTTTCTGAGTCAAATAAGAAGTATCCTAGGAATACCTTGTTGGTTGTTTCCTTACTCTGTTTGACCTTCTTCGTTCATACTCTTCATGTGTATCTGAATACACTTCTTCATCAAATCTCGGTGCATCTTCATTTCTCATAGTTGATCCGATCCTGGATGTACTTGCCTGCATATGATCTTCATCTCCATTCACCTGCATATGTGATTTACCTTTTTCCTTTCTTCTTATCTCTTCTTCAATTGTTTCATCATTATACTCTTTATCTGTATACCAGCTCTTTCCTTCATCAAATGTCACATCTCTGGAAACAGTAAACTGTTTGGTTAAAGGACTCCATAACCTGTAACCCATCTGTTTTTCATCATATCTGATGAACACATATTTCTCAGCTTTTGGTTCAAGCTTATGTCTAAGTTGTGATGGTACATAAGCATAAGCGACTAATCCAAACACTTTGCAATGATCAAGTGTTGGTTTCTTACCCCACCAAGCTTCATAAGGGTTCATTCCATGTAAAGTTGTACATGGTAATCTATTTACGAGATATGTTGATGTATTTACAGCCTCAGCCCAAAGATAGTTTGGAAAATTCTTCTCCTTTAGCATTTCTCTGGAAAATTCAACTAGAGTTTGATTTCTCCTTTCTGCTACTCCATTTTGTTGCGGTGTATACTTGCAAGTTATTTCTCTTTTGATACCTGCATTCCACAGATAATCATTGAAATCTTGAGAAAAATATTCTCCTCCTCCATCAGACCTTAGTCTTTTGAGTTTTTGTCCTGTAAGTCTTTCAGCATATGCATGAAAATGCTTAAAAGCTCCAAACACTTCTGACTTCTCTTTCAACACATAAAGAGTTATCCATCTTGTTGCATCATCAATAAAAAGAACATAATACCTTGACCCACTAATAGATCCTTCTTTCCTCGGTCCCCATACATCTGTATGTATGAGTTCGAGCAAACCATCGTGTTTGTTTCCATTCTTCTGAAATGGTAACCTATGTGCTTTTCCCATCTGATAGGCTTCGCATTTGTGAATCATATGTTGATTCTTCATATTCGGTAATCCTCTTACGGATTGTTTCTCCACCATAGTTTTGATTCCTTTTTCATTAAAATGTCCTAACCTCTTATGCCAGAGGTCTAATTCTATAAATGCTTTATCACCATGTGTGATTAAAGCTTGACCAACATTCCCTTGCACTTTAAGAGTAAAAATTTTTCCTTCCTTTTTACCATGGAAAATTTGATTGTATCCATTCTTTGGATCTTCAACAAATACTCCTTCATTTGTAAACTTGACTTGAAAACCTTTTTCTACTATCTGACCCATGCTAATCAGATTTTTCAGAATTGTTGGAACATACAAAACATTTGTTAGTAGGTCAGCTCCATTCTTACACTTTACTTTTCCAATTGACCATACATTATGTTTTGTGTTATCACCTGTTTGTACTGTATGATTCGAAATACCTCCTTTCAGTTTTGATAACAATTCTATATTTCCTGACATATGATTTGAACAACCAGAGTCAATATAGAATACCTTGAGGTCTTCATTCTCTGACATGCTTATCGAATTCATCATCAACGTTGTATGATTGTCATTCTGCGTATCATTCGCATAGTTGTAGTAGGTAGTATTGTGAGACTGATTCTGTCCCTAACTTCTTGCTCCACCTCTACCATATCCACCTCTTTGGCTTTGTCTTCCTCTTTGATATCTTCCGCTTCTGCCTCTGCTATTGTTATTCTGATTTTGACTTGATCCTTGAGAATTATGCGAGCAATCATGAGCCAAATGATTGCTTAATCCATAGATCCAACAAGTCTTCTTGTTGTTATTCTGATTACCTCTTCCTTTTGTACTACCTCTATTTTTACTTCTGACATTACCTCTTCCTCTTGCAAAATTTGCTTGAGTAGTCATCTCTTCTTCATCCTTTTCTTTACCTTTATCACCTTTCTTCTTATTCTTTGCGTACATAGCGGAACTATGTCCTTTATCTCCATTTGTCTTCAAATCTTGCTCAAATGTTAGCATTAGTCCAAGCAACTGATTTAAATCTGGTACAAAATGATTTAATGAAAGTTTAGTTGAGAGTACAAAAGGTTTCCACCTTTCATCTCCTCTCAGTCCGGCAAGCACTTGTGCTATCAACCTGTGATCTTCGATATCTTCGTCAATAGATCCAAGACTGTCTGCCAAGTCTTTCATCTTGGTGACATAATCACTAATGCTTTGACTTTACCTTTTCTTGAACGTTGTGAACTCCGACCATAAGCTAGCCTTCCTAGCTTTCGTAGTATTTTAGAAGTGATCTTCCAACGCACTCCATATGTCTTCCGCTTTCTCCAGACCTCTAATATGTGGTAGTAGATGATCTGTAATGGTATTGTAGATATGAGCTCTTGCCGTTACATCTTTCTTTTGCCACAGCTTCAAGGCTTCTAGTTCTTCTTTCTTCGGTTGACTGTCGTCTCCAAAAGTAGGCTTCTTTTCTTCTCGTGTTACATATATCATTAAGTCCTTACTCATAAGTAAGGATTCCATTCGCATTACCCATGCGGGATAGTTATCTCTATCCAATTTGTCAATAGAAACATGATCTACCATGATCTTCTTGTTTCTGTTACTGCTGGTGAGTATAACGTTAAAAGATTTTACCTTTTGTAAACCTTTACCCTTGAGAATGACTTCGGAATGCTTCTTGATTCTGTTTGCTGTTGATCACTTCAGGTTTCACCTTTCCAACAAAGAATTCTTCAATTCTCTTGTATCTTTACTTCCGTTTACTCTTGAGAACCTTTTCTGCTCTTCAGAACCTTTCTGCTCTGATACCACTTGTTGACGACACGGCAAAAACTTGATAACTAAGCCGCGGAATTTGCCACGTCACAAGAACTAAGCTAGAGTGATATTAGAACACCTCTATAATCATTAGTAGCTTAGCAACCTTTCTGAATTGTTAGATATTCTTTTCGTCACTCAGATGTGCCAAAAAACTGAGTTTAAACTCACCAAAATATCACCGGAACTTCACCGAACTGTTACTGGATTGTCACCATAATCTTACCAAAATCTTACCGGAATGTTATCGGAATATTACCGGAACCAACTGCAATTCTGTTTGTAGTTACTTCAAATGTGTATACATGAAGTAAGAAGATGATACCTGAGCTTCCTTTGGTGAACAAACTTTATCTGAAGTTTGAAGGAAAAACTTCACCAGTTCTGGATGCCTTTACGGTCAGACTTAGTACTATGCGTACATGTCCGTTTCACAAAATTCTTTCGATCAGTTCGTAGTTGAGACTACTGGCTTCAAGATGAGCTATCACTCATAAAAAACTTTACACTATACGATGAGATCTAACTTGTAGAAATACCGTAAAATATATACTGAGAAAACTGTAACTGTTAACTAACTTTCATAGTAACATGAAATCACTTAGATTTCTTCACACATAAAAAATGCGCTCAGATCTTTCCACATAAACATTTGTTTTCGATTAGAGAAGATGTGTACAATATGGCTTGGCCTCACTTTGCTCATAGCCACGAGAACTCTCCTATGATGAGTAGTTTCTCCTTACCATCTCTCTCTCAGATGAATACCCGACTGTTCAGGTTTTATTATTCATCTCTACATATGCACTCTTGCATCTACTATGTCTATTGCGCACTTCTAGGCTTTCTACTTGAGCTCTTGCGCACACCTTCTATTCTGCTCTAATAGACTCTCTATCTAACTCTCTTATATACACTTTTGATCTGAGATTCAAAAAACTCATAATTCTGGAAGTTTCTGTAAACTATATTACAGTCGTGAATTTGTCCCTTCACTAAGGCTTTGATTTTTCTGAATTCTTTGTTTCTGCTTCTCTTTGTCTTTCTTTGTTCTTCATATGTCTTCATGTCTTTATGTCTAATTAGTGAGTGAATCTCCAACAAAAACTTCAAGAACTTTTTCTTGGCTACGTAACGATATATAGGATACCTCAATTGGAGGTGTGTAGCTTAAGATATACACAAAACACGCATCTATTGTCAATTTCATCTCCACCTATAGCACTGCTGCTCTGTATTTTGCAATTTCAATGACCTAGAACTCGAAATCTGGATATGTGTTCTTCTACAAAGTTGTAAATTCTTTTCCAAGATACGCCAAAAAGTTAAATCGCTTGAATCTGACCTATAAAACTCAAGTTACAACCCAAAAATCCACCTTCTATCTAAGTGATTGTAGATTCGTCTTCTACATCAGTCTATGTTTTTCGAATTTTCAGCAATGTAGAACTCTGAACCAAGTTCTACTTTGACACCAATGAAGGGCTTTGGTGTGCAAAACAAGAGGATCAAGGAGAAGATGGAGGGAGAGAGAGAGAGATAGAGAGAGAGAGAGAGAGAGGAGAGGAGAGATGCGCAAACATGCATGGAAGCCCCAAAACCCACATAATGATCTCAGTTGAGGCAATGCTATATAAATTATGTATATATATGAATATGGGGATAAGGTCACATGACTCTTACATTCCCAAGATAAAAATTGTATGTCCTCTCTCTAGGTTGATTAGTAAGAGTTTCCCTTTCCAATGGACCTTAGAGGAAGAGACATCCTTGACCTACTTGAAGAGAAGACTCGCCTTTGCACTTGTTCATTGGCACTTGACTAGTCTACCACCTTTCATGTGTGGTAGATGTCAGTCGCACTGTCGTAGGAGTAGATGTCACTAAACCCAATGCTAATTGGGACCAATAAGTGTGCCATGCAAACCGACTTTTATAGCAACCTAAGAAGAATTAGAATACAATAGAAATAGAGGCTTTGTCTTTGTCTTGAAAAAATTTAGGCCCTATCTCTTAGGAACAACCTTTATCGTAATTACTAATCATTAAGCCTTGAAGTATTTGCTAAAAAAACCACATGTCATATGTAGTGTATGGAGATTTTATTTTTTATTCTAAGAATTTGACTTTGATATTGTGAAAAGCAATGGAAGGAAACCTTTTATTGCTGACATCTTTTCAAAATAAGGTGCCTTCTATAGGCTCCAATGGACATAGAAGATGACTTCTCTGATAGCTCAATATATAAGGTAACTATTGCACCTACATGGTATTAACTGTACTTTTTGCTAAGCATCAAATATTTCATAACAAATTCAATGCCTACTATCCACGAGCCAATGACCAAGCCAAGAGTACAAATAGGGTTCTCATGCTACAGTTAAGGAAAACATGCCTACAATTTTCTACTACTTGGGGACAAGCCTACTTGGGCACATTTTGAGATTATAGGATGTTTTTAAAGGAAACAACTAGACACATACCCTTTTAAACTGATGTATGTGCTTCATGCCATAGATCCATTTGAGTTTTTGAGGGTTCATCTTGCATAGGAGAGACCAAGATGCAAGGAACCACCACCATGTCCTCAAATTTCATTAGGATGTAACTCTTGAAAGAAAAGAGGAAGTTGGGCAATGAAAATCTCACACATTCAAGAGAGGAGAAAGATTCATCACAATGCTATCCTATGGGCATCCAAGATTAAGAAAAATTACCTTGTCCTACTATATCACTTGTGACTCTTCGAGAAGATGAGTAAGAAAAAGATTCCAATATGATGGAAAACCCTTTTAAGTACCAAAAATTCTTCCTCCTAGAACCATGCATATTTCCACCCTCGATGGAAAAAGCCTACCACTTGTGAATTTGTTGAAACTAAGGCTCTATATATAGTCCTTTCATTAGCTACCCTTGGTAACCACTTTCATTATCATATGCTTGTACATAGTCTTCAATTGTGTTGGTCTTTTGTAAATATGCAAGGATTATCCTCTCATCTACTTCTCTAAACTACACTCTCTTCATCATTGGCTTCACTCATCTCCTATCCCTACTTCATCATGGAACAAGCATACTCCATGGACTTCTGGCATGACAATCTCCCTATCATCCTCATACAATTCTGATGTCAAATCTCGTACTCTTTTGGACACCTCATCTTGAATCTACCTCTAACCTCACAACCTAGTATGCCTCACTATACTCTCTCTAAGGGGAGCTTCTTCATCCCACCATTCCCCACTATCTCCTTATGCAACCAATTCCTATCCTTCTTTTTCCTAGAAAAAAAGAATTTTCATGGATCCTAAGAAGATACAGACAATCCTTGATTAGCAAACACCCTCATGAGTTTGAGATGTGTAATTACCAATTCTAGTCCATCCTAATCTTACTAAGCCTTTCTTCCTAGAGATAGATGCATCACATTCTGCCTTAAGTGCCATTTTATCTCGACATGGGAATGGTCGACACTTACATCCAATTGCATACCAATCAACGAAATTCTCCCCACCACAAATAAATTATGAAATCCATGATAAAGAACTTCTTGACAAAGCAGATTACTTTATGACCACTGGTATCCTCAATAGAAGGCAATCTCAATGGATTAACTTTTTATCTAGGTTTGAATTTATCATCACATACGGTCCACATGATGAGACAATGTCCTTCAAATGCCTTGTCAAGAAGATCTCACCTTGCACCAAAAGAAGACAAATAAGTTTTTGATCAACAAAAAAGTATACTACTTAAGCAATAACACCTCCAACTAGTAGCTACTTCCTTATGCCATAAAAAAGATTCAATCTTGGCACATCTAATTTGTGCGTCTCTACCACACAATGAATTGTTTTGTAATATTATGTAGAAAATTCAACAAGAGAATATTCATGAAATAAATGAGTTCTCAAAAAATGATGGATTACTATATTATAAAAAACTTGTTGTATTCCATCCACAAAAGCCCAAGATCAAGTACTTCAACAACTTCATGATAACCTTGCAATAGGACATTTTGGAGTGAATAAAAAAATAGAACTTATATCAAGGGATTTTCGGCATCCCAAAATGTTGAAGGAACTCAAGGAATATATCTGAACCTCTTACACTTGTAATAGATCTAAGGTACCTCACCATAAACCTCATGGCTCTATCAACCTTTATCTATTCTAGAAAAACCATGATCCTCATTATCTACGGATTTCATCACATATCTACAAAGTATGATGCCGTTCTTGTTGTAGTGGATAGATTCACAAAGATGGCACATTTCATTCCAACCACCAAGGCAATCAAAGATGCAACCACTCCTACACTATTTTCTAGATATATCTTTAGGTTTCACATGGCCTTATGATATTGGATGATATTGGCAGTGATCGAGGCTCATAGCTCATATCCAACTTTTGGCACAATCTTTGCAAGCTCCTTGGTGTTCAAGTTAAATTGTCTATAACCAATCATTCACAGATTGATTGCAAAACAAAACGGGTGAATCAAGTTCTAGAATATCATCTTCATTGCATCATCAACTATCTTTAGCATGATTGGTTTGAGTTTTTATCCTTTGTAGAGCTTTCCTATAACAACAATGTTCATACATCTACCATGCAGACTCCCTTTATTACAAACTATGGATAACATCTAGGGATGGATGTGCAACCCTCATCATGAGAAAAACCAAGCTTCTAGAGATAAGGCCCAAAACCTTATGGATATTGACCAAGAACTCAAGCAAGAAATCCATAGAGCTCAAGAACAATATAAGTATTATGTAGATCAACACGATGTTCAAAATCCATCTTATTATGTTGGGAATGAAGTGTGGTTACTCAAAAATAATTTGTAGACTTTGAGACCTTATGTAAAGCTAGACCAACACAAATTTGACCCTTTCACCATCTTGACCGAGATTAATCCAACTGTCTTAAGCTCCACTTATTGAGTAACATGAGATTACATATTGTTTTCCATGTACGCATGTTAGAGCTATATTAGATTTTACCATTGAGAGGGGCAGACTGAGACCTTCACCTCCTACTGAGATTCAGGTTCATGAAGAATTTGAGGTCAAGCATGTCTTAGATTGGAGAATCTCCTCAGGAATATTCGAATTCCTTGTTCATTGGAAAGGATATGACATCAATGATCGTACTTGGGAACCTGCAAAAAATATTTAAAGAACACCAATCAAGGTTCTTGAATTCCATAAGAAGAATCCAATGAAACCCAAGCCGAAGAACATGGCCGCTCCTCGTGGAACTCATTGTTTGATATCCAAGAAGAGAATAAAAAGGTATATACCTCATGAATAAGCTTAGTATATGTTAGCGTAATGTTAGGCAGTGAGGCCTCTTATGTTGTGCCCTACCTTCTAAGTCTATTTAGTCATGATGGGCTGCCAATCTCCCAGATTATTTAACGTTTCATGCATGATAGGCTGACTAGAGTATCATCCAATTCACTCGGAATGTTTAACGTGATCCTTCAGATTTCTCAATGATGGGTGTATTGTGTATATTTTTTGGACTTGAATTTGGGCCAATCAGCCTTTCTCTAGGGTTTTATAGATGTTCACCCTTATCATCTCACCAGAGCAGATCATAGCACATCATATCAGATTATGGTATTGATAGAGCAAGTATTGTCGTCAGTTTTTGGACTAACTGTGTATCTAATTTTGCCATCTATCTATTTTCGAGTTCTCTCTGTCTTCTTCTTTTCTTGCGTATAGCATGTTTTAATCTTCCATTTTCTGTTAAGCTTCCCTGCTGTTCAATTTTTAAAGAGAAAACCGAAGATGTCATGTATTTAGTTGGATTTATGATTTTCAAAAAGATTTCCTCCTTGTCCATTGGGAAAACTGAGAGTGACAATTCCTCGATAAGAAAATAACGTAATGGACTGATGGTTTAATGATACTACTGATCTAGGAAGAAAATTGACATTAGTTTGACTTGACTAGTTAGTCTTTTGGGTTCCCCAAAAGTTCAATAGTATCGAATTGTTTAGAGGAATAAGTGGAAGGATGGGAAAATGCCTGCACCGTTTTACGTGAGATTGCTTTGCACTTCGAAATTTGGATCCTAAGGTACCCTGTAACTCTTACTTAAGCATTTCCTTGGTCCTAGCTTTGGCAATGTTAGCATCATAGAATAGAAACTCCAAATTTTGCTTTCACGGTACCAGTAATGTAACATATTCAATCTATTGTATTTATAGCGTGATAAAGTTAAACGGTTCCCTGAGCAGATGATTGCTTCATCGAGTACAGATTACTATGGAGCCGATGCGACTCCATTACTCAATAATCACGCTCCAAGAATTCAATGAGTTCCTTATCTTCATCAGTCTTCACTTCTGTTACTTGCCTTTTCTTCTTCTTAAACAAGTGTGACCGAAACATTATTGGTTTCCCTGTTTTCCTTGGTATTGGTGCCTGCCACATGCATTTCAGAACGTCTCAGGAGGGAATATGGTTACAAAATAATAAAGAAAAAAATTGTGTTATACACTGAAGCGCATAATGTCATTTAAACTAAATTTTGAAACAATGAGTTACATTTTGTTTCCTTTCATTTCTATGAACAAAGAGATCCTTCTACTACAAGGCTACAAAAAGGTTACAAGTGGACTAGCTTCATCTCCTACAATAGGTAGGAAAACGAGTTTCCATGGTTATCAAGTGTAGTGATCCTCATGATGCCAAGGAAACCTGTAGGTCTATTTCGATGTGTTGTTGGTGGCGAATTGACTTTGGCAGAGCTATGGCAGTTGGGGCTATAAAATTTAGATTACCTTATTGAGATATTCCGGAGTCAAAGTAGTCAGCAAGTCAAGTGTGATCAACTGGAAAAATGGAGTCACTGCGGTTGTCTAGACTAGCTGCCTCGAGGGTCCTAAATCCTTGCCGACTTCTACACTCCCCGTCGTGAGCACACCACCTCACATGTCCAGGGATTTTTTACCAAACTTTTCTCTCTCCGCCATGCATGGCCACCTATATGCAGGTGAATATCTTGAATTCCAAGGTCTATTTAAAGGATTCTTATGGGGCATTTCAGATATACTAAGAGAGAAGTAGACTGTGAGACTTGTGAGAGAGCACAGAGAGAGTGGCAAGAAGTGACTGTGTGCCTACCATTAGTAGAAAGAGCTACGTTCTGCAGGTGGAAGGGTCTGGGAGTGAAGATCCAATAGAGGCAGAAGTGACTCAAGTTATGTGGGAGGAGTGTATGCACACTTGGTGCACTCCCTTGCCGTAAGTACACCGTCTAGCTCAATTTCTCTGACAGGAATACCTTGTAAGCGTAAGACAATCGACCTTGCTCTCCCCATTGTAAAAATATGAGTTGGATTCTTCCCAGGTCTGAATCCTCATCTACTCTTCATTGAGCTTTGTAATCAATCTGACCCTAAAGTAGTAGTGTACTCTTACCTTTTGAACCAAGTGATTGTGTGAGAGTGTTGCCCTTACAGAGTGTTACAAAGCTCCCTGCTCCAAGAAGAACCCCATTTCCCAGTCCGTAGACTTGAGCCCGATTCAAGATTGGATTTTTTTTGCTTTGGCTTAAGGATTACAGGCTGTAACCAAAGCACAAAAAGGACACTTTATCTATCATTTTTATCCTAACCACAATTATGATTATCCTAACCACTTGGAAAACACAAAAATTGCAATTCACAACACATGCAAAGAGCAGTCCAGCATTTTTGTCTTACATGGGAAAGATAATTAAAAGTACATAACACCTGAAAACTTATATATCCGTGTAAGTGGGAAACACACATCAAAGACGCATGGAAAAAAATGGTGAATCATGATTCACAGAACATGATACAAGTATACTGCATATAGGGAAGCAGAAATTTCTGAATTCATTCGTTCACTTACATGTGCCCTTTCTAAACTCCTTTCAGCTCTTTTCTCTTGCTCAATCCTCTGTTTCTCCATCTTCTCTTCTCGCAAAGCTAACCTCCTTTGCTTTTCTCGAGATTTCTCTGTCTGCTCAATAAAATCAGCCGGGATGCCTTGTAATGCTAGTATGCTTTCTTCCAATTTGGCCTGTGCAGATCAAAATAAACAAAGTCATATGTAAGCTTTCAAACATAAACCTCCCTTTTTTAGAAGAATGTCCTCTATTCATCACGATGTACATGCATAAACATCCCAATAAGTCTCACAGGCTTTAATATGAGTGAGGCTAGGAAACTAGATAAAAATTGAGATGTACATGAGTATATTTAGGTGCAGAAAATCTATAATACAGTTTTTAGTAATGCCTTTGTGAGAGGACACCAGAAAGATAAATCTCCTCTCTGTTTCATAACTTTCAAATGAGCCACAAGATTCATATCTCATAAAATCCAAGTAGCAGCTTTGTAATGATGATTGTACAAACGAAATGCAGGGATAGAATGTAGGGTAGAATGCTGCAAAGATTCTTCGTGGCTGTTGCACCTTAGTCATTTATAATTGATAACATCAGGATTGTGCCTTTCCATGAAAGTACATGATGATGATGCCAAGGAGAAGTTTCCATAGGATATTCTTCAGGACTGAATGTTTGCGCAATGATCCTTTCATTAGTGTAATGCCCCGTGATATAACTTCTTGTAATTAGCCTTGAAAATTGTCGTAGTATTTAGGATGGTTCCATGAAAGAGTGCAAATTAGAGATTTACCTTGTTCTTGGAGCAGTTTTGCATTCAAATCCATAGTTTTTATCATTTTCTTTTCTTGTGGCCCCATTGCAATTATCTGATTTTATCATTCTGTAGCCTTAGTCAGAATATCATCCACTCCTATAGAAACTTAGAAAGCTTTTCAAGCCAATTTTGACTCCTTTATCCCATCAAAATTGTAGTATTTCGGCAATTCTCACATATCTAGAAGGGATCTCTCTCAAATATTTTGGCAACAAGATGTCTCGGCCAAGTATTTGAGAAAGGTTAAAATTTATTATTAGTTTTTTTTTTTTTTCTAAAGCACCCATCCCAAGAATGCTGTTGTACTTCTTTTCACTCCATATCAATCCATAAAAACACACATACACACAAAAGATCTTTGCACACATCTCGAGACAGCATGTATATTCCATGAGTTCGAAGATCTGATCATGGGAGTCTCAAAAGTTTTCAGAAAACTTGTGATTAAGGTTGTCCTCGATACATAACTTAGAATAGGAGTGCCACATCATCATATTAATCAGCTCAGGTTGGTATCAGCTGTTTTTCATCAGGTTTTGTTGCATCAATCAGGGTCTCTGTCAGGAACAAGTTCTCATCGATTTATATGTCAGATTATGGTTTGAATTTATTAGCTCATCTTTCAGATGTATCAGGCCTCTGCTTAACCAAGTAACTGGTCGTCTGCTCTCAGTGTGTCGACATCAGGTTAGCGAGCTCTGGTTAGGAAGAATCAGCTCATTTTGCTCGATTTCAGGTTGTGTCATATTTGTGAATTTTTTCTCCGGTTCACTTCAGGTACAATCTGTTAGTTGCAACGTCAGGATCAATCATCTTTGTCTCATTCATTTAGTTTATTAACCTTAGGTAACATTAATCTTTGGAGCTTGATCAAATAATGTGTAGTACTTGTAGTTCTCAGTAAACAAATTTTATCGGATCCTTATAAAAAGGGTGACCAAAGATTCAAGAATATACATTCAAGAGGGTTTTCAAAGGTTAGAGCTATCGAGAACAAGAGTTGTTTTAACTGAGAAATTTAAAAGATTTTTTTTCCGCACATGGTAAACCAAGTTAAAGTATTACTTATGAACCAAAAACCCTTGAGATGCTATAAGAGTACATATCAGCAAGATTGAGTCAGAAGATTCAAGAGAAACTTATACATGTAATGAACCAGGGACACTGGGTGGAAGTGGTCAAAACCAACATGCCCCGAAATGAGAGAGCTTTATCTATCATAGGAATGAGTTCAGATGAATATATAAAGCATATCTCTGATCTCACATCTTCAAAAGAAGCTTGAATTAAGCTAGAAATGCTTTCTGGAGCTAAGTCTGAACAATCCAAGTTAACCCTCATGATCAAGTTTGAGCTACAAATATCTGAAGGCAATCTATCTCCAAACATCTAAACAATTCTAACAGTCATATATCACAATCAACTCTAATTACATAAGATAAACAGATGGCACTGTTATTGAAGAGCTTACTATTATCCTATGATATTTTAGAGACTACATGTCCCGATCCGAAACTTGATACAATGATGAATGTACTTCCGAAAGAGGAATTGAAAACATTTTCAAGAAATGAACTTCTTGAAGTAATGTTTGCAATAGATACAAAGAGGAACTCAGAAAATTAAAAGAAATGTAAGCATTATGGCAAGGATAATCATGATGAGTTAATTTTTTTCAAGGTTCATCCATACAAGCTTTGTGGTAGATGGAACCATAGTGAAAGATTATGCTACAAGAACAAGGAAGGGATTAATACAACTGAATAGGTATCTACTCAAGAGGGTTCTCAAGTCTAAAATAATTTTGTGCAAGAAGAAAAATCTAATTATTTTAGACAAGTCACTTCATGTATAGGTCTTTTAAACCCAGATTTGTATCTGTAAAACCAGCTATGAGTCTAGGGTCACAGATATGTGCATATTTTTACTATCCTATTGCCTATAGTATCTAATTCAAAAAGAGGAAGGATTAATCTATGATTTATATCCTAGTTTCATGTTAAAAAGGAATTGTGAGATATTTGTTTATGTTTGTATGTTTGCTATGTATATTTGTTGTGTTGTGTGCTTGTATTTTTGTGTGTATTTGGAATATGTTTTGATGTGTGTATTTGTTTTTGTGTGAACCTTCACTAGGAAGGATATTTTTCATTGTTGATTTTTTCACTAGGAAGGATATTTTTCATTGTTGATTTTTTCACTAGGAAGGATATTTTTCGTTGTTGATTTTTTTTTTTTGATTGGTTCATGCTTGTATATTTTTGTATTTAATTGTGCTATATGTAGAGTTATTTTTCTTTTATTTTATATTCTTCACTTTTAAGAATTCCATTTTATTCAAAAAATTATTTATGTACTAGATGTTACATAAACTTTTTGTTTTCTTACATTTTCAATTTTTTGACTTTCATAGCTTTTTTATTTACGTAAAAGCTTCATAGTTTATCTATAAATAAACTCACCCATCATTAAAATTGTACTTTGTTATGTAATAGAAATTTCTATTTTGTGTCTATCTCTATGTACATCTTTGAGTGCTCTCTGTGTGATAGCACATCTATGGTGAATAATACTAGCAAGATGTGGTACATGGATAGGTATGGTGCTAAGAATCTCAAGATGACAGCTGCAAGGTCGACCCTCATCTGAGTGAGTCTCTCCTCAATGGCACTACCCTCTCCAATTTGGCATTACCCTCTCCAATCTGGATCTTGTTGATATATTGATGGTGGAGGCACACCCCTTTTAATATGTGACTCATGGTAATTGTACTTTGTTATGTAATAGAAATTTCTATTTTGTGTCTATCTCTATGTACATCTTTGAGTGCTCTCTGTGTGATAGCACATCTATGGTGAATAATACTAGCAAGATGTGGTACACGGATAGGTATGGTGCTAAGAATCTCAAGATGACAGCTGCAAGGTCGACCCTCATCTGAGTGAGTCTCTCCTCAATGGCACTACCCTCTCCAATTTGGCATTACCCTCTCCAATCTGGATCTTGTTGATATATTGATGGTGGAGGCACACCCCTTTTAATATGTGACTCATGGTAATTGTCTAGCTAAGCTCACCTCTGCATGCAAGAGTGTCACTCCCCTCTGAGTGCCGGATGTGGATGGCTCTATATCTATAATATAATATGCATTATCTACCTCTTATCTAAAGAGTCCATGATCTTTTGGAGAGTGGGCTCTCCTCTGATAGGGCCTCATCTTGTCTCTAACCTATGTGTGCTACATTCATATACAAAATGCTCTTGACTCTCCTTCTCGACTATGCATGCTCTGCAAGCTCGCTTTCCTTAAAACACCATTCTATTTGCCAATGTCGATCTCGTGCATGTGTGATTCCTCTTTGAGCTAATGGAGTCTTCTTAAGTTGGGGCAAATCTCGGGATCTGAGTTACTGTCTCTGGAATGAAAGTGTGTCTTTGCTCAGGTATATGAGAGTCTAGGCCAAGTAGCCTGTTTTGCAGGCATTGCCATTTTATGTGTGAGCATCCATTTTGGATGAGATTTGTCTTGTTGGAAAGCTTTTTTAATCTAATGTGAGTGATCAAAAGATCTCTTGAAATCTTTGCACCATCTATGAGAAATAACTAGAACATCATAACAATGTCTATGTGAGTGCATCTTAGGAGGTCACATTATGCTTCTAGTTGCATAGGGAGTTGCCAAATCTTCCAAGAGTGGTATCACATCATCTTGAAGTGCTTGGAGGGCATCCATTACAAAGCAATTGAGCTACTTGAGCTCGTATTTCAAAGGTTTCTTCACCGAAGGACGAAGTTTTTTCATCATATTCATCAAGGAGGAGAATCAATCCTCGTCAAGTGAAGCATACCTAGAGTTTATCAAAGGAGATCTAATCTTGGAGATAATATCAATTTGCTTTTGCACCAATAGCACTTCAAGGAGGTATTAAGAGAGTTCCAAAGCTTAGGGAAAGCAAGATATGGCTGAGTTCAACACTCAAATCAAGAAACTTGACAAAAGCAACTATCAGCCTTGGAAGTTTAGGATGTCAAACTACCTCATGGGCAAGGGCCTTTGGGGTTTGATCAATGGGACGGATCCAAGACCTAGATTGGGGGATAATCCAACCAATGGCCAGCCGAGAGCATTCAAGGAATGGAACGAGCGTGACAAAAGAGTTAATTTCATTCTGTCACAACACATTAGCATCAGTATGATAGGGCACATTCAAGACCTAGACTCAAGCATGAGAGTTTGGGAAACCTTGGAGAGGCTCTACTCTACTAGTACTACAACAAGGAGAGAAGACCTCAAGGAGTAGCAACAATGACTTCATTCTCAAGTCAAGGAGTTTTCTGATGCAATAGGATCTATCGACACCCACGTAGATGATGATGATCTAGTGGATTATACCCTCAATGGTTTAAGAGATGATGATAAGTGGAAACCATTCACCACTTCACTTTATGTAAGGGACACACTTCTAGATTTTGAGCAATTAGTTTCTCTTATGGTGACCAGAAAAATGAATATAAATGGAGGTTCATCGAAGGGTAAGGATGCCCAAGTGTTTTATGCAGCAACACAAGGGGCAAAGGATGAAGAGGCAACCAAAGGAGGGGCCGAGGAAGGTTTGGAGGAAGAAAAAGAAATGAAGGACATGACCAAGAAGGCTCTTCACAAAGAGGAAGAGGAAGGACAAGAGGAAGAGGAGGAAGACATCAACAATCAAAAAGCCAAGATGGTGAAGGATGCTACGTATGTGGACAATATGGACATTATGCAAGGGATTACTACCAAGGGAGCAACCAAAGAAGTTACAAACAAGGCTCAATATACAAAGGTCAAGGTAATTATGTATCAACTAGCTTTGAGAGTGAAAATCTCCTCATGATGCATATATATGGCAACTCAAACAATGTAGATACTGTCATGCATAAAGGAAACCATCCTAAACCTTAGTTTCCATGTGATTTTCTATATATCATGATTAGTTCAGAATTTGGAGAAACTTATACTTCCATTGTGTCCGTAATAGGATAAAACCCTAAGATCGATCGTCTACTTGCTAGATTTTGACATCTGGAGGTCCTGTTTCAACTTGCTGACATCATCTGTTCGTAATCGTCCTTGATAATCGCCTTTGATAACTGCTCTTGAACATTTATATAAGGAGGGCTTTGCCACATACATCCTGAGTCTTGCCAATGCTGGCCTTGGGAGCTCAAGGAGTCATGGTCTCCATGTAAGTACTTTCCAAGTTGCAACTTGAGTTCTAGTCTTGTCCTTTGTTCTAGCTTTGTCTAGACTAGTATCCTCGACATCCTGTCTTGCCCTATTTTAATCTCGTGGTACGAGATCCTTTCTAGTTTTCCTTGTATCTAGTTCATCTTCCCAAAGGGAGTTCTTGTAATCTAGATATCTTTCTTCATACCTAGGGTCCGGGGTTGTGGGATCTCTTGTATCATCTCTAGTCTAGTTATTCATACCTATGCATCCCAGGTCATGGGACTTCTTGTATGAGTTACATATTCTTATATTATTTTCCTCTACATGAGTGATCTTGTAATCGAAAGTATTTCCAAAATCTTTTCTAGTCTAGTCAAAGGGTACAATCTAGTGCTTCCCTGACATTTTGACAAGACTAGCTTCTATCTAAGACCAAGCATCATGGAGAACACAATTGAATAGATCGAGGAACTACTTGAGAGTCTCCAACAACAAGTCAAGGACCTAATTAATGGTCAAACACAAGTCGAGATGGGAAATATGGTGCATTTAGGTGCACTCATGAAAGAATTGCAAGAACAAATTGGGAATCTTCAAGTAAATCAAGGAAATCTTCAAGTGAACCTACGTCCTAGTATACATCCATATGCAGCCTGATAGATACCCTCACGATGCATCCAAGATCCGTTTTCTTGGAACGTTGCTCTTTGTGGTCAAGCATTATCATGGTTTGCCCCAATCATGAAGAAGGACATGCGGTACTTCATGACTATGAGGGGTTTCTTCGAGAGCTCACCATCACGTTTGGAGATGGAGACATGGGGCGAGTGGCAAATACAAAACTCCAGAAGCTACGTCAAGATAACTTCATGCCTCTACCTATGCATCAGAATTAAGGTAATTGATATGTGATCTCACTTGGCATTAAGATTATTTCATAAGCAAATTTAGATTGGGTTTAAGAGACGATGTGAAGGACCTTTTGCTCACAATGCCAAAGGTTAAGACATTGAATGAATACATCACCCAAGCCATTCAATGTGATAACCTCTGTTTTGAAAGGAAACAAGAAAAACAAGTAGAAGGAAGACTTCGCCAATGGAAACACTTTCAGTCCACTCCTAGAAAAGAACCTATGCCTCAACCTTTGTAGATAGGCGTAACTACGTTCCAACCTCTAACTTCAAAAGAAAAACAGAGGAGGAGAGAGAAAAAGTTATGCCTCTACTATGGAAACCATGGCTACATTGCAGTTAATTGTTCCAACAAGAGAACAAATTCTAGAGTCATGGTAACCCTAGTAGAGAAGGGAAATGAGGAAGTCCATTTGTAAAGGAGACCGTACAGTTGGACGATGATATAAGAAAGGGTCTCGTAATCCTAGCAATACCCATAGAAACATGGCTTAGCCCTGTCAAGTTGATCATGCCTAAGAAGACTCTTTCCCTTACAGACCTAGTCGATTCAGGAGCCTCGTCATGTTTCATCAATGAAGCATTGGTTATAAAACACAAGATTCCAATACTTCGGAAGAACAAACCAATATGTTTCAGAAGAACAAATCAATATGCTTCAGAAGAATACGCCTTGGTGATCATGTTTACCACATATGTTTCAATGTAATATGAAGTAAAATAAATCCTATTATCATTGGAATGCCCTTGTTAAAAAAAGATATTCCAGACGTCCATTGAGAAGAATAAAATCACTCGTCAAGATATCCAAAAGAACCGGACATATATAAGAGCCAAAGCCTTCATACGGACAGTAAGAAAGGAACCAACATATATGATCTATGCCGTACCAACTCAAGAGTCCAAGAAAGATGATCTAGTAAAGCTACCTAGTTAGTACCAGGATTTTCAAGATGTCTTTGTAAAGAAGAAGGATGGGACTCTCCGAATGTGTGTAGACTATCGTGGGTTGAATAAAGTCACTAAAAAGAACATATACCCTCTATCACTCGTATTAGAGCTCTTGGAACTCCTTGGAAAGGCAAAGTTCTTCACGAAGATTGACCTTCAAGAACCTTACAATCTTCTTAGGATCAAAGAAGGACATGAATGGAAGAAAGCATTTCGAACAAGGTATGGGCATTTTGAATATGTAGTTATATGATTAGGTCTCACAAATGCTCCAACCGTCTTTCAGCATATAATGAATGATATCTTTCGAGAGTATTTACATGATTTTGTGGTAATATACATCGATGATATCTTGATATTCTCCAAAAATCTAGAGGATAATGAATCTCATGTAAAGATAGTCCTAGAGAAGCTAAGAGAAAAAGGTTTATATGAAAAAATGGAGAAATGCTCTTTCCATCCTACAGAAGTGGAGTTTTTAGGGTACATTGTATCAAAGAAAGGAATCTTTATGGACCTTAAGAAGATCGAGACAACCCTTGATTGGCAACCACCTTCATGTGTTCGAGATGTACAATGTTTTCTACCGTTTGCCAATTTTTACAGAATATTCATCAAAGATTACTCCAAGATAATGACACCTCTTACAAAGCTTACAGCAAATGCAAAATTCTCATGGACCGAAGAAGCAGAAAAAGCCTTCTAGACCTTGAGATATGCATTCACCACTGCTCCAATTCTAGTCCATCCTAATTCTACCAAGCCTTTCTCCCTAGAGATAGATGCATCAGACTTCACCTTAGGGGCATTCTATCCCAACATGGAGATGATGGACACCTACATCAAGTTGCATATCATGCAAGGAAATTCTCCCCTCCAGAGATTAATCATGAAATCCATGATAAAGAACTTCTTGCGATAGTGGATGTGTTTAATACCTGGCGTCATCATCTAGAAGAAGAATCTCACAAAGTTGTTACACTTATGTGTTCCTCGAGTAGCTTTGATGTGAACCTTTTCCCTATACATGGGCACTTTTTACTCTAATGCTGGCTAGAGGTTTTTTCCCCATGTTACCACATACTTGATACTCTCATATGTGGTGGTACTTTGTACTTAGGGATATTATTCAGCTCTTACTTCAGTTCAGTTCATCGATCAATAGAGAGAGCTATTCCAGCCATAGTTTTCTCCGTGTGTCTTGCTGCGTTTGTGCTCCTTGTGTGTGCTTCTTGTGTGTCTCTCACACTTCTTCACACACCCAACAGTGGTATCAGAGCAGGTTCAGCTTCTTCTCAAGTTTCAGTTTTTCGCGTCGCGGCGCGGGCACGCTTTAACAGTGCAAATCGACTTCGGAGCATAGAACTGTGAATTTCAGCAGCCCGAAAATATTTCCATCAGGCGCGTTGGGGTTTTACCCCCATTTCGAAGCCATTCGTGCAGTCAGAATCGCTATCAGAGTGACGGTTTGTGAGCTGAAATTTCAACACTTATTTCAGCTTTCGTCAAAGTGAAGATTTTGTCACATTCTTGTTCCTTAGTGAAATGGCGGGCAGCAATGACTTGTTTGGCATGCTTCAAGCTGAAGATAAGCTTGATGGGACCAACTATCCGATGTGGTCTTACATGATGAAGCATGTTCTTGTTGCAAAACAACTTTGGAACATAGTGGAAGATGTAGATCGAAGACCGGCAAGTGCTTCTACTTCACAGTCTACTGTCACAGATGGAGCTTCTTCTTCGAGTACAGTGGTTTTTCCTTCTCCACCTACACAAGAGATGGGATGGAAGAGCAGCTTAGATGGGATGGAAAAGATGCTCAAGCTCATGCGTTGATTGCGCTTTCAGTGAATCGTCATATAGTTCCACACATTCAGTCATGTTGTACATCGAAACATGCATGGGACACTCTTGCTTCTTTGTATGCCGTGCGTAATGAAGCACGTGTTGCATACTTGAGGAAGCAACTTGAGGATGTATGTATGGCTGAAAATGAGTCGGTGGATGTGTATGTGACACGCATCAAGGACTTTAAAGAGAAATTGGCAAACATAGATGAGATCATTCCGGATGCATCACTCATTTCTACATTGTTGAAAGGATTATCGGAATCTTTTCAAAGCTTTGCTACTACACTCCGTTTGGTTGCAAAAGGAAATCCTAATATGTATGCATTTGATGAGGTTGTGTCTCTTCTTTTGCAAGAAGAGCAATCTAGAGTGAATAGGAGTGGTTTGATTGAGGGAACGCAAGCACTTGCTATCTCACAAAAGGGGAAAAGCAAGTATGGTTCAACTTTGGGTTCATCAAAACCAAAGCCTCAAGCTTCCTCTTCCACTCATTCCTCTAATGATGGTGATTTGCAAAAGAAGAAGAGATGCAAATATTGCCGAAAGGCTGGTCATACTATTGATGAGTGTAGAAAGCTTGCAAAACGCAATGAAAAGAAGAAGGAATCCGGCATGCCTATTGCTGAAAATTCAGCAAATGCAAAGAATGATGAAGCTAACATGGTTCAAGATTTTTGGGCATGTGTTGTTACATGTCATTATGATGCTTCTTTACATTCTAAATGTATGGTTGTGAGGGAGGCTGATTCGGATTGGTTCTTTGATAGCGGTGCTTCAAAGCACATAACATCATGCAAAAGATTTTTTGCCTCTTTGAAAGATGCACCTAAAGGAGGACATGTGGTGTGTGCAAACAATGCCTCTTATCCTATCATTGGAGTAGGAGAAATTGAGCTTACGGCTGCAAATGGAGGTGTGATTCTCTTGAAAAATGCATTGTATGTGCCCGGTATCAAGAAGAACTTAATTTCAGTTCCGTTGATTGCCAAAGCTGAACTTCATGTACACTTTGTTGATGATAAGTGAATGGTTCATGATTTCAGCAATGGCGATAATTGTGATGTCCGGTACATTATGTAATGGTTTGTATCGCATGGATACATACAAGAGGGCTGCCTCGAATGCCTTAGTTGCTCATACTTCCTCCATGGCTGAAATGGAGCTTTGGCATGCTCGTTTTGGTCACTTGAACTTCAATAGTTTGCTTTACTTGCAAAAGAAGGACATGGTTATTGGTTTGCCTACACTTGAGTCCATTGAAAAGCATGCATGTGAAGGTTGCATTTTTGGAAAAATGCATAGTGCTTCTTTTCCAAAAGATAGTCATACACACACTACAAGAAAATTGCAACTTGTTCATAGTGATGTATGTGGTCCCATCAAGACTCCATCTTTTGGGAAGCATGTGTATTTTGTTACCTTCATTGATGATGCTACTCGCCATACATGGGTGTATCCTACGAAAGCAAAGAATGAAGTATTTTCTTGCTTCAAAGCATTTTTAGCTATGGCTGAAAATTTTTCTTCACAAAAGCTTTTGACTCTACGCACGGATCGTGGTGGTGAGTACATGTCACATGAGTTAAATGCTTTTTTTCGTGAAAGAGGTATTTCACACCAATGTACGGTGCCATATACACCTCAGCAAAATGGTGTTGCCGAGCATAAAAATAGAACTCTACTTGAAATGGCACGATGTATGGTTAAAGGAAAGCATCTTCCTCATAAGTTTTGGATGGAAGCGGTCATGTGTGCAAATTATGTGTTCAATCGCTGCCCTACAAAAGCATTGAGAGTCATCACTCCTTATGAGGCTTGGAATGGTCATAAGCCTATGGTTAGTCATATGCGTGTGTTTGGTTGTTTGGCATATGCTCTTGTGCCATCACAACAACGTCACAAACTTGATGACAAGGCAAAGAAATGTATATTTGTTGGTTATAGTGCTGAAAGTAAGGGATATCGGTTGTACCATCCATTGACGAACACAATTATTGTGAGTCGAGATGTGGTATTTGCTGAAAATTCAGTTTTCCCTCTACTTGAATGCAAAAAACTGCCAACAGTTAGCTCACAAGATGTGTTCGATACACTCATGCCTTTGTTCCAAAATGGTGCGCTTGACTATGGCCATGTAGACCCGCCAACTGAGGTTCAAAGGGTTGAAAATGCAGAGAATTTCCAGCCAAACATGGCTGAAAAAATTCAGCCAAAAATTGTCAAAACTGTTGGAAATTTCCAGTCACATATGGCTGAACATTTGCGTCAAAATATGGCTGAAACTTAGCATGAAATTCAGCCCACGCATGATGTACATATTGAAGATGTTTTACATAATGAACGCATGTCTATGAAGAGTGCACAATCTATGCCAAAGTGGCTGAAACAAACTTTGCAGGACAGCAAATTGAGTGCACCTTTACTTGTTACCACTTTCTTTTGAAGATGCATGTGACGATCCACAATGGATGAGTGCTATGCAATCAGAAATGGATTCCATACATAGGAATGATACTTGGGAGTTATGTGAATTGCAAAAGGAAAGAATGCCATTGGTACAAAGTGGGTTTACAAGATTAAGAGAAAATCTGATGGTAGCATTGATCGCTACAAAGCTATATTGGTTGCCAAAGGATATGCACAACAATATGGCATTGACTATGAGGAAACTTTTGCACCTACTTCACCTATATTCTCACATATAGTCAGAGTGCTTTGGCTGTTGCACGAAACCCAGTGTTTCATGCACGGACCAAACATATTGAGATGCATTATCACTATGTGAGAGAGCGCCTTCATGCAGGAGATATTGATTTGGTATATGTGCCTACACAAGATAATGTGGAAGACATATTTACCAAAGCTCTTCCACGGGAAAAGTTTGAAGCTTTTCGCAAAGCTTTAGGCTTGATACCTTGTGGTGACTAATCTGTCACTCCCTGTATGTGTTCACATCATTCGCTCCAGGGGGGTTTGTTACACTTATGTGTTCCTCGAGTATCTTTGATGTGAACCTTTTCCCTATACATGGGCACTTTTTACTCTAGTGTTGGCTAGAGGTTTTTTCCCCATGTTACCACATACTTGATACTCTCATATGTGGTGGTACTTTGTACTTAGGGATATTATTCAGCTCTTACTTCAGTTCAGTTCATCGATCAATAGAGAGAGCTATTCTAGCCATCGTCTTCTCCGTGTGTCTTGCTGCGTTTGTGCTCCTTGTGTGTGCTTCTTGTGTGTCTCTCGCACTTCTTCACACACTCAACAAAAGTTACTGTGTATATAGATCATAAGAATTTAGATTACTTTATGACCACCTGCATCCTAAAGAGAAGGTGACCTTGATGCAGTAACTTTTTATCCAAGTTCGACTTTATCGTCACATACCGTCAAGGACACCAGCAATGTTAGTTAGATATTTTGTCAAGAAGATCTTACCTTGCACCAAATAAAGGTGAAGAGGCCTTTTATCAACAAGAGAATGTATTAATAAAGCCTGAACATCTCCAATTAGTAGCTATCTGTTAACGATCGTATCCCGCAGAGCATATACGTACGCAAATAGACAAGAGACAAGAGAGAGAAAGAGACGACACAAGATTGGGTCCAATCTCCCCCCACATGCTCTCATGGACACTCTATGAGAGCATGCGTATTTATAGGCAAATCATATTATGTCCTTGATGGAAGATACATGAGGGCCACACTAAAAATAGTGTGCTCTTGCTTTATTTACAAAAATAACTATAAATAGCTAAAAATAACTAATAACTTATTCTCTAAAAATATCTCCAAAAGTATGTGAATAAATCCTCTTGCGTTCACACTCGTTCACACTTGAACTTGTTCATACCCTCATGGATCTCCACCTGCTAAATCAAAACACAAAACACATTAAAATCCTCAAGGCATTAAACCTTCATTCCAAATATTCCATAAAGTATAACATGCCCCCCAGTTGTCGAGCAACTGACCTCAGTTGATAAGAATAAAATAGACATGGAGGGCCAAATCACATGTCGCATCACTGAACAATCATAGGCATGTGCCATGTAAAAAAAAACATGCATGGAACTGGAAAACTGGAATGTAATGTGAATGTGAATGATGAGCAGGATTTAAGTCAAAATGCAATCCAAAAGTGATGACAAAAATGAATATCTCGATGTGATGCAGTGTGAAACAAATTACAAGCGTGTGCTTAATAGAGTAAGAAACTTTTAGTATGTCCTGAATGCTTGAATGCATGGGCATACGAATTTTGTAAAAATTTCGGAAGCATAACGGCGTGATTTTGAAAACCAGAAAAATTCCGACAAACAATTTCCATGATATTGATGCCAATAGGCACAATCTATCCACAAAGAAACCGAAAAGGGATTACACACCCTGACAATATATATATTTTCTTTTCTCCTCGCAAACCTACAAGAGAATACTTGTCCCTGCAAAAAGAATTCATGTACCATACAAGACAAATCCATGTATAGATGATGCATATATTCTAGATACGATGCAAACGATACATGTCCAAAATGTAATTTGATGCACAAAGAAGGCAACGATGTATGTAAATTGACAAGAAACTTATCTGGAGGTTCAAAAGATGAGTTGCAGGTGTCTGTATGTGCTAAAGATGATCCACCCATCGTCGAAATAGCATGACAATACACCTTCAAGAATCAAGGCTTCAAAAGGATGCTTGAAATATAGTTGTTGAATATGAACGGGAATACTCCAAACTCTGAAGATGATGGGGATTATAGCCAAACCATGGCTTCCAGCCAGTCAATGAAAAGATCTCTGAGATTGCTCTCTAGAGTAAGAAGAAACACGGAATTCGAAGATCGTATGCCAAAGTTATGGCAAAAATAGTTGGAAAAGCTTGGTGAAATTGAGTAAGTAAAAGAACTTAAGTTTCAAGAAAATTCGAATGTCGTCGTTGATGTGACTCTGTGGAGAGTGCAGGAGGAACGTTGCTCTGAATTATCCCACATAATATATTTAAAACGCAACCACCTATATATTGTAAGCGATGCATCAGGCAAGTCTAAAGATCAGTTTGTTCTCTGCATCTCTCCAGTGTAGTTCGCTCTCACTCTGGCCTCTTCTGGGGATCAATGTGAGGGATGCCGCAAGAGATAGGCTCGGGAAAAAAAAAAAAACCTCCGGGTGAAACTGAACGTTATGCAGATTATGCTGACTAAGACAATGAACGTGACCATGGTCTTCCCGACCCGAAAGTAGATAGTCCCAAGGAGACGTTCTTATGAAAGCGCCGAAAGTTTTCTCCAGCGTCTGTTCTGAACGCGACGAGCGAACGCCAGCTGAAGACGATTCGTGTGACCTATGATGAGGATGACGACGAGAAGACAATCTTTCCATGCCGGAAAAACGCAACCATGGACAAGATAACCTCTCCACATACTCATGATCTGCGGACATCAAGCTCTGATACCACTGTTAACGATCGTATCCCGCAGAGCATATACGTACACAAATAGACAAGAGACAAGAGAGAGAAAAGAGATGACACAAGATTGGGTCCAATCTCCCCCCACATGCTCTCATGGACACTCTATGAGAGCATGCGTATTTATAGGCAAATCATATTATGTCCTTGATGGAAGATACATGAGGGCCACACTAAAAATAGTGTGCTTTTGCTTTATTTACAAAAATAACTATAAATAGCTAAAAATAACTAATAACTTATTCTCTAAAAATATCTCCAAAAGTATGTGAATAAATCCTCTTGCGTTCACACTCGTTCACACTTGAACTTGTTCATACCCTCATGGATCTCCACCTGCTAAATCAAAACACAAAACACATTAAAATCCTCAAGGCATTAAACCTTCATTCCAAATATTCCATAAAGTATAACACTATCTCTTCAATCCATCATGAAGATTCAGCCTAAACTCATTTGATTCATGAGACTCTATCACATGATGAATTGTTTTGTAACGTCAAGAAGAAAACTCCAGAAGGAAAAGTTCATGAAGTAAATGAGTTCTAGGAAAAGGATGGGTTATTATTCTATAAGAATCTATTGTATATCCCGTTAGGAAAACCCACGATCCAAGTACTTCAACAACATCATGACAACCTTAGGGCAGGACATTTTAGAGTGAATAAAAGAATAGAACTCATATCAAGGGATTTTCGATGGCCTCAAATGTGGAAGAAATTCAAAGAATATATCTGAACCTGTGACACTTACAATAGATCTAAGGTGACATGACATAAACCTCATGGCCCATTGGAACCTTTACCTATTCCAGAAAGGCCATAGGTTTCATTATCTATGGATTTCATCACAGACCTAACAAGGTCAGATAAGTATGATGCCATTCTCGATATAGTGGATAGATTTACAAAGATGGCACACTTCATTCCAACCACCAAGGCAATCGCATGTACAACCACTACTAGACATTTTCTCAAATACATCTTTAGGCTTCATGGATTGTCTAATGATATTTTCAGTGATCGAGGTCCACACTTCATATCCAGCTTTTGGAACAGTCTTTGCAAGCTCCTTGGTGTTAGAGATTTTGTTTGTTCACCATATTGACCGAGATTAATCCAAACACTTTCAAGCTCCAGTTACCAAGTACCATGAGAATACATCCACTTTCCATGTGTCCATGTTGGAACCATGTCAGATTTCACCCTCGAGGAGGGAGAGGCATGGTCCTTCACCACTTATCGAGATTGATGATCATGAAGAACTCGAAGTCGAGCATGGCCTAGATTCGAGAATATCCCGAAGAAGATTGGAGTAGCTTGTTCATTGGAAAGGGTATGACATAAGTGATCTTACTTGGGAACCTATAGAAAACCTTGAGAAGGCAGCAATCAAGGTTTGAGAATTTCATAAGAAAAATCCAATGAAAGCGATACTAGAGGACATGAACGCTTCTCGTGGAACTCGTCACTTGAGGGGGAGGTGATATCATGGACAAAGGAAACCATCATGAACCTCACTTTCCAAATGACTTTCTATATCTCATGGTTACATCACAATTTGGAGAAATTAATGCTTCCATTGTGCCCTTGAACACCTATATAAAGAGGGTTTGGCCACACACATCCTCAGTCTTGCCAGCGCCGGTCTTGAGAGCCAAAGGAGTCGTAGCTTCCAAATAAGTACTTTCCAAGTTCCAATTCGAGTTCTAGTCTTGTCCTTTGTTCTAGTCTTGTCTAGTCTAGGATCCTAGACATCCCATCTTGTCTTATTATAATCTCATGCTATGAGATCCTTTCCATTTATTCCTTTTATCTAGTTCATCTCCCTGAAGGCCCAAGGGAATTCTCGTAACCCAGATATCTTGCTTCATACCTACGGTCCTCGGTTGTGGGATCTCCTGTATCATCTCTAGTCGAGTTATCCATACCTATTAGTCCCAGGTTATAGGACTTCTTGTCAAACTTACATATTCTTGTTTTATTTTCCCCTACTTCGATGATCTTGTAATCAAAACTATAATTCCGAAATCTTATATAGTCTAGTTAGAGGGCACAATCTAGTGCTCCCTTGATAGATACAACATGTTGTATCGATAGCAGTTGAAGCAACCATATGATTTGCAACCAAACTTTGTTCACTAATCTACATGCTCCAAGTGGTAAAGGACATGTGGAAACAAGGGATGATAGCCCACGAGATCACACACATAGGTGATGTGGTTTTGGATGACAAAGAACAAGGAAGGTGTCTCAAAGATGTGCTTCGTGTACCTACAATCTCGAAGAACTTGGTATTCATAGGATAAATGGTGGAGAGAGGTTACCAAGTGAGATTCAACAAAGGAGGATGCTTTGTGGAGAACCCCAAACGAGGCTACAAGTTGTAAAAGGAAAGAAGCAAGGAAGATTGTTTACATTAGAGGCTATATAGCCTAAATTAGGGCTGAATTAGGACCCTACAATTCTTGTGGTACAACTATGTATTCTTATGTTCTCAGTATATGTCGAGTCTAATTGTAGGAAAAGACCAATTTTATCAAAATTGATCTAAGGTGAAAAGGAGACTAATTTCTCCAATTGGTCTCACTCATAGCAAATAGACCAATTTCACAAATTGGTCTATGGACTAATTTCACAAGGCACTAAAGAGATAAATTTCATAAATTGGTTTATGGACTAATTTCACAAATTGTTCTATGGACTAATTTGGCAAATTGGTCTATGGACTAATTTCGCAAATTGGTCTATGGACTGATTTCACAAGGCAACAGAAGATACCAATTTCACAATTGGTCTATGGGCTAATTTCACAAATTGGTCCATGAACTAATTTCGCAAATTGATCTATGGACTAATTTTTCCAAAATTGCAATTTCTCAAAATCTTCCAATCTCTCAATTGATAGGAAGTAAGTGGGTCTACAAGGTTAAGAGGAAAGCCGATGAGACTATCTCTAGTTACAAAGCGAGGCTTGTTGCGAAAGGCTTTGCACAAACATATGGAGTGGATTTTGAGAAAACTTTCAGACTTGTGGCTAAAATGAACACCATAAGAACATAAGAACCTTAATAGCTGTGGAAGCTACCAATGGATGGAAATTATATCCATTGGACATCAAGAATGCATTCCTCAATGGTGACTTGGAAGAAGAAGTGTATATATATTATACAGCAGCAATAAGGTTTTGTAGGTAGTAAGTTTCATACACATGTTTGCAGGTTGAAAAATGATCTTTATGGCCTAAAGCAAGCACCAAGGGCCTGGAATCATAGATTGATGGAGTATCTCATCAAGTGTGGATGCAAACAACGTGATGCAGACCACTCTCTTTTCATGAAACAAAGAGGTAAAACTAGCTCCCTACATTTGTGTCTATGTCGATGATTTTATTATCGAAGGTAATGACATAAGGAGAATTGAAGACATCGAATCCAAGCTAAATAAAGAATTTAAGATCTAAGATCTTAGGGAATTGTGGTATTTTCTTGGCATTGAAGTTGTTTACAAACAAAATGAAATCATGTTGATGCAAAGGAAGTACATTCTAGATGTACTTGAAAAGTTTGACATGACAAATTGCAAGCCAATCTCCAATCCAATGGAGGCTAATTTGAAGCTACATTCTAGTGATGGTAATCCACTTGAAGATGACATTTTGTCATAGTACAAACAGAGTTTTAAAAACGGGTTTTAAAACGTTTAGTACGTAGGGTATTCAAAAAATGGAAATAAAAAAAGAGTATTATATTTCTTCGCAACATTTTTATTTTTATTTTTAAAATAACCAATGAATAATGTATATCTAACATTCTTTTACATATCTAGTGCTAAAAACACATGAAGAAACTTGATTTGGTACCTTATTGAAGATAGTATTTGCCATGATCCACGAGCATCGACATGTAGGTTTGCCAGCATGGATCATGGTTACAATGCTCTCAAATGATGGAGACATATGCATATTAGCTACTGGACTTAGTTGAATATGAGCAATCTACTTTTTCATGGTTTTTTGAGGTATGCAAGGGCATTTCCCAATGCCTTTATCTCCAAACCCAAGGAGATGAGATTTCATGCTGCATGCGGGATGTTGAACCACCATAAAGACCCACACAATAATTGCATTGCCAAGACCTAGGGTTATTTTCACATATTTATGATGACATCATGAACTTTTCCCATGATGAAAGCTAATGGAAGCTTGAAGCTAATGGATAGTGAAAAGAAGCTCATGACTTTTTATTATCTCTCTTTTTATGTGTGTGAAGAAGAATCCTAACTTCTGTAAGGGCTGAAGTTTGAAGACTTAAAAGTGAATACTAAGAGGTCAAGGGTGAACCAAAGATGCTCAAGGGAAGCAAGGAAGGGTGCTAAAGGGGGGTGCACATAGTAAAACATTGCTCACATACTGAAAAAAGAAAAAAAAACACTCAAAAATAGCCCTCACATGATAAAAAACTTTTCACGTGTGAAAAAAACGTATTAGTACGTTTAGAACGTACTAGAGTACTAAATGTTTTTTATTTTCCATAAAAAACACGTTTTTTTTAACTATGCATTTTGTATAGGTCTATTGTTGGATCGCTCAATTATCCCGATATAGCTTATGGAGTAGGGGTCTTGTCACAATTCAGGCATAGTCCAAGGACTACTCACGTGTTCGCAGCAAAAAGAATGCTTAGATACTTAACGGGTACTATAAATGAAGGATTATGCTATGCATATGATGATTATTTCTAAGTCAAGGCATACTCTGATGCGGATTGAGTTGGATCCAAAGAAGATAGAAGAAGCACTAGTGGTTATCTAGTGATGCTTGGAAGCAAAGTCATATCTTGGATGTCACAACCCACAATGGCTTTATCATCTACGGAAGCCAATTATAGAGCATTTGCACAAGTCACATGTGAACTTATGTGGCTTAGAAGTTATGGACTTCAATTCGTAGGTTGATACATATCCTATCTATTGTCATAACATGAGTAGCATACACCTTGCTTCAAACCCTATTTTCCATGCAAGAACAAAGCACATTGAAGCACACTACCACTTCATAAGGAAAAGGTATTGACAAAAGAGGCAATGATTCATATAGGTACAAAAGACCAAGTTATTGATATGTTTACAAAGGCTTTGGATGGCACAAAGCTTATGAAGTTCAAGCAATGCATTAGCACGAAGGACCTTCGATGAAGATGATGATTGAAGCTTGAGGGGGAGTGTTAAATGTCAAGCTTCAAAGTATAAATTCATGGGCAAACTAATTTGTGCAAGTGAGCCAATGTATGAAGGCCTCAAGTCACGAGATTTCACCAAAAGGAATCACTCAACCACTTTCCAAATCATTCCAATAAATTCCTCTACGTTGGGAGTAATTTTAGGAAAAGAGGTTCCTAGATTGTAGGAGCCTACTTGCTTTTATATAATAGGCTTGGATCAAGACTTTTTGTGTGATACTGTGGGTTTATTTTGTGTATTGGAGTGTCCTTAGAGTTTTGGAAGTCCAATAAGCAAGCCCCTAGCTTAATAAAGCCCCTTACTTATTTTCATCCCAAGTTTGGGTTAGGATATCTCACTACCTATGTGAACAGTGACTAATTTCTTTTTCTCTGAGTTGTATCCATTGGTTCTCCTATTGTTGGAACCCATTTGATATAATTTTTCTCTTCTTGGATAGGTAATAGAGTCTTCTAAAGTTGGTTTAAATCCCGGGATCTATCTCTACATACTGTGTGAGTTATTATCTCTCGAGTAAAAGTGTGTCTCTGTGTGTGAGAGTGTGGGCAAAGTAGCCTGTTTTGCAGACATTGCCATTTTATATGTGAGCATCCATTTTGAATGAGATTTGTCTTCTTGGAAAGCTTTTTTAGTCCACTGTGAGTGGTCAAAAGATCTTTGGAATTCTTTGCACCGTCTGTGAGAAATAACCAGAACATCAGAACAGTATCTATGCGAGGTCACATCAGAACAGTGTACTTGGGAGGTCACATTATGCTTCTACTTCCATAGGGAGTTGCCAAATCTCCCAAGAGTTTGTGGAGGGTGCACCACGGTTGCTTTATACAAACTCTGAATAGGTGATATGGCTCAAGCTCCTTTGCTTCCTCAAGTGTTCATCGTTTCCAGCATGTCAGTGCCTTCATTTGCTGTCTGGCCTCTCTCTCATAGAGAGAGAGAGAGAGAGAGAGAAACAAAGAAAGACTTTTTAACGTCTATTAGAGGCCAAAATCGGCCTATGACACAAAACATATACATCAGTATGATCCAATCCACTGTGATCCCAAAAGGGAAATAAAGTGTGAGTACAAAACACAGAGAGAGAGAGAGAGAAAGAGAGAGAGAATGCAATGCATATCTGCATTTTTACAATGTATATGAGAGTATACGAAAATAGCGCGCAATGTATGGAATGTATGTGGCCAATGCATTTGTGCCTAGGACTCGTGTAGTTTTGGCAAAATCTTGAAATTGGCAAATATCCTTTTTACTTTTGGAAATTCCTTTTCATCATACAATGTTAATACACTGCCATTATTGCATTACAGCTGTGATGCTCATGAAACACAATCTTTAGAATCAGCGTTCACAAAATGTGATGTGTTCATTACCATCTGTTTTGATATTGATTTACATACAATGCACGAAATGATATATCTGACATTTGTAGATGTACATGGAAGGACAGTTCATTATCATGGTAGCAATGTCTGCTGAAAGCAGGAACTTATATAGTACATAGTTCGATGTTCAAGGGTTCCAAGTTATGATCTCTTTGAATTCACAGAAAGGGTTGTACCTCAATACTTGTTAGCTTCTGTAAAGTTCCTATAGAAGGATCATCCTCAAGTCCACACCTTACGTATACTTCAGAGACTTTTGCTGCTAACTCATCAAATGAGACATCAAACTTCTTATCAATAGTATTGACATTTGTTTTCTTCTGCAGACTAGTTTGACGATCTTCCTCTGTCTTTATAGCCATTAGAATGGACTGTTCTATGCAAAAAACCATGAATTATGGCAAGCATAATACCTAGATTAAACCACATTTGAATCTTCAATTTCCAGAACAAACCTGCAATTGTGATTTAAGATTGGTAATTTTTGCCTCATTCTTGATCTTTATATCATTAAACTTCGATTTTAATTCTTCCAAACTAGTTTCTATATCCTGAGATTCTTGCATTAATAGAAGATTTTTTTCTTCCAGATCTCTAAAAATCTCCAATAGCTGCTTATAAAAATCACAAAAATGAGTGTGCATACAGAACACCTTGTTCATTCTTGATGTGGAATAATGAATTGTAATTTATCCCATGCTTTCTACAACATTAAAATTTCATGTTTCAAAGAAAAATTCACCTTTATTTGAATGCACAAATACCTTAAAGGCCTCCGTGTTTAACAAAAAAGTGCAAGATCACAGTGGGTAAATGTCCCTGCTTAATACTCAAAATATGAAGGACATTTAAAGATCATGTTTTGTTACTCAGATTGTATATAATCTGAATAGATGTACAATGCAGGGCAGCAAAAGTCCTGAAAGTGAGTGACCTTTATCGCTTTTGACAGTGATGGGGGTCTTTATCATTCTAAACTTGTAAAGTGTCTCATAAATTTGTACAACATTTAAGAGAGAACATGTATGCTTGTTCAAAGTTCTTCGATAATATTCACACATGGTGCAAAGCTTTGTCTTATTTAATCAGGGATGGATCCACCAAATATTGCAAGGCCTGGAACTAGGGCATTTAGAATAACAGCTTCTCTTATGCTCCTCTCAGGTCCACTCTGTCTTTGCCTCTCTTTTTGAGCTGAACAATGGCCAATTCCTAGGCTTGATTGGAATGGTAGGAAAATTTCATGGAATGTCCTCTTCATTCTCTCTCACTAGTAATCATGTTGCGCATGACCTTGCTCAGTTTCTAAAAATCTCCTTAAAAAGAGAGCCATGGATCTTTCAAATGCTATGAATAGAATGAAGAAGGCATAACCTTTGTGCAATTCAAAGGGGGAAATCTCTAGAATAGTGAAACCAATTTACCTTTAATAAATTTTCTTGTGAGTAACAATATTGATGGATTGCTGGGCACTTTGTCTTCCAAAATTTACACCCAGCGAAAAGATCATGAATAGTGACTCATGTTGAAAATGAATTCATAGTAGGGTTCTCCTATGGGTCGTCACCCTTGGTAACTTTGAAACTGCCTTCTCATGCTAAGATATAGTACTTTTGTAATGCTCTTCATATGTTCAAGGCATGATAACAAGAAGGAAGATATAAAGTTTAAACAACTCTTCTAGAACTATTAGGAAATGAAATGATGGTGGGACCAAAGTCATTTAGTTGGCTCACGAAGATCAATAGATATAGAAGTACCTTCAAAATCCATACATCATGATAAGAATTTTATTTAAATCTTGAATAAATTCAA
>CM035414.1:69665216-69717716 GCA_020310875.1 Ceratopteris richardii | reverse complement strand
CCCGATGCCGCAAGGAGATGCCATCAGAATCCCTTTGAAGGTAGTCCAACTACCCATGCAAGGTGTGGACCAGTTCCAACCAAAGTCCCGCACAGTCTCAGCCGGAGGAACCATGCCGGAGGAATCGTGCCGGAAGAACCGTGCTGAAGGAACCGTGGGCTGATAAAAGATGCGCCGGCATCTCGCCCACCAAATGAAGCATGGTCATGCTTTTGATCAGCTCCCAATAAGGTTCCCCCTCACTGCTCCAAGGAGAGATGTGCAGATCTTGAGTGATGTCAATCCGCCCATCTTGAATCAGAATAATCATACTGTCAACCTCATGCTCGTAACGGAGGGCTAGGCTAGAGAGAGAGCCCCAATCAGCCGCACCCCAAGTGATGGTTTAGGCCCCTTCCCGCCAGGTAAGAAGTCTCAAGTTCCTCTTCCAAATCTGTTGTGCTAACGAACAATCCCAGAGACAAGACAATGGCGTTGTGACCCCAAATGATAACCACAACCTGTACAATTAGGAGATCGGCCCCCATAGCTCGGCGAGGGATCAACCTAAGTTCCCCAATCCCTCGGAATCGCGGCCTCAACATCCCTAATCATCCTGAGGCACACCATGCATCCTCATACATCTTTCCTGCTGAGGGCAGGGGCAGCGAAGGGGGGCAAGGAGGGAGGGGGGAGGGCGGAGTGAGGCAGAAAGGGGGGGGCTGGGCAGAAAGAAAGGCGCAAGGGGGCAGGGCAGACGACGCATGTCAATGAGCTGAGTCCTTCAATTATTGAGCTTCTTTAGTTGATTTTATTCTATTTTATTTGTGGCTAAACCATATTCTCTCTATGTCATTTCACTTTTATGTGTATCTCACTTTATTCTCAGCTGTATCTCACTTCACTCTCAAGTGCACTCCACTTCCCGCTGACATGTACTTCACTGATTATGCAAACACTCTTATGTTCCACCTACAATATTTCTCATTCTACATCAGATTTACTCCTAATTGCTTATGTGACCTCACATCACCTTTCACTTCCCCTCCTTCCTCCATAGCACGTCACTAGTGACTCCAAGATCAAGTAGTCATCTAAAAAGTCGCTCTCTAGGTACAATGTCAAATGCTTTGCATAGTTCCACAAAGAATCAATATAATCTCCTCTTCCTCACCCATGCCTAATCGATCATACATCTGAGGGTAAAGACGTGATCAATGGTGGAAAAGGCACACTGAAAGCCAGCCTTCTCCAAAACCCGAAAACATATTTGCTCAACCAAAGTGTTTAGCTCCTCGTGAATCACTCCATAGAGTTTGACCAATATGGGGCCATTCATGATAGTCTAGTATGTGCTAGAATCCCCCAAACTTGTGAACACGTACAACCAAAGCTCCGTTGAAGAGGTGTGTAATAAGCAGTACCAAGACCTCCTCGCCATATATAAGATGTTCGGCTTGTAAACCAAACTGGTCTCTGGCTCTCCCATGCCATAGTCGTATGATAGCTCTTCTCACCTTCTTCTATGTGACGAAAGTAAAAGTAGTCAGATGGGAGCTCTGAGGTGTCAATATCAATGGTTGATCTAATATCTAATACAAAATCTCTCCATAATATAAGCTCTTTGCATAATGATGCCATCTCATAGGTCCGGTGGACTGTCTCCTCTCTCGTAAATGGCGCCATGCAACTATACAGTCTACTCATAACCAAGTGATATATGTCACAATACTGGTGCTCCTCCCACTCTCTCCTTCTACGGCATGTCAACAACTGCATGCGATGTTGTGCTTGTCTATGTGTGATATCATCAAGGGCCTCATCAGCTTTAAGGCATCGTCGTAGCTCATGACACTCCTCATCATACCAACTATTTTGGGGCATGGTCCGAGTCAGTGTTGATTTTTGACGGCCGTATTGCCCGTTTTGGCCTTTTTTTACCGTAAAATACAGTCAAAAAATATTTTTGACCTTCAAAAAATACATTAAAAATAGAAAATACAGGTAGGATCTCTAGATAACCTTCAAAACTGACGGGCATAGTGGACCGTCAAAATACAACACTGGTCCGAGTGTATGGCGGATAGGTATGTGTATGGTGGGTTTGGTCTGTATAGTTGAGTCGTGTAAGATATATGTAATCCGTGAAGTTTGTTTGTCAAAGGGGGCATGTGGATCGAGTGTGAGTAGTTGTGAGTGGGGATGGTGTGCATAGACATGAGAAAGTTCGTGTGTGAAGTGTATGGTGGTATGTGTGTGTCTAGGTGGGGGGGATCTCGTGATAGAGAAGATAGGAGAGTGAAGCTAAAATATGTGTGATCTGCACCTAGTGGGTGTCAACCAATGGAAAGCGAATGAATGAGAGAAGCTCTCGATATAGGTCTGAGAATATAATCTACGGTGCTCTGTTCACCCCCATGCATATTGATATTTAATTATAAAGAGATCAACATCACCTACCCCCCAAAAAAAAGGAATAACAACAAAAAAGAAACAACAGAAAGGGAGAATGACTAGTAGTGAAAGACAAGCGAACAAACAGCCTTGAAACTGACCACAGGAAAAGCTTTAGCACCTGATAGAACAAGTAGCTATGCAAAGTCAGAGATAACGGAACACATAGAGGCACCTCAAATAAAGTTACGATCTATATCTCTTCACAAGCTGAATGACTAAATCTTCTGCTAAAACAATGAGTTACACTAATTGAAATGTTACAAACTTCACTGATAAGTTAACAATCCTAAATGAGGTAAGATTATTATCTGTGTGGAAAAACATTTCCAGTTATGGGGCATCCCAGAGACAATATAACCATCACAAAAGAGTGTCTTATCCTCAGAAACCACTTCCACCATGATCTGATACCTATCAGTGGTCAGTTCCAACAGCACCTATGAGTAAGACAATCTGACCATGTAACGATGAATTCCCCCAATCATGCGATGGCACACAGCTGAAGAGAAATACAGAATCAGATTCGGTTTTTTTGTCTTCAGAATATATAATAACAGTATGACAGTATCTATAATAACAGACTCCCCTTATTTTTCTTTCTATGGCAGAATCTATGATAACAGAATAAAATTTTACTAAATAATTACCTTCAGATCCAATGGCACTACTTTCATTTGCATCATTTTTATTCTTTCCAAGTTCTGCTATTGGATTTGAGTTTGCTTCCAGCCACTCCTTTGGAGTGAGGCTCAGTATAAAATCCTTATACTTTTTGCATTCATCAAGTTGTTCTTGAAACTGTCGACATCTTAGAATAGCAAAAACATATAAATAAAGATGAATATAATCCCTCAAGAAAGAAAATCATACACACACTGCAATTCGACGGTTAAAACAAATCATACAACCTTATTCAAGTCCTTTTTTACTGTTGCCATATTTGCATTCAGCCTCTTAATATCTGCAAGCTGTACATGCCAAGCCATAAAGGACGTTTATGCAGATACATGTCAGAATAATATACCTTCTCATTATGTAATGGCTCCCTACCTTGTCCTGCTTCAACTTTGTTTGCTGCTCTGCTTTCTTAAGAGCTTCTTGAACCTATGGGATAAACAATTGAACCTCTATATTGTTCGTTAATATCTCTCTGTATTGTTATTCATCCATTCACATGACAAGAAGTTTCAACAACATTATCTAAATGATCAGAAGTATGAGTTCATAGTTTGGCTTTCACTTATTGAAATAAACTTTTTACAGAATTAGGTTTTCCTACATTTTCTTTCTGAGAATTTTACAGTAATATCAAGTTAGTGTATCAAGAACCCTGATATTTAAAAGTTGTGGGGGATCCAAGATTGGACTTAATCTAGCTCTAGATGTCAATAGAGAGAGGAACTTAGGAAAGACAAAGCGTAACGCCTCACATGCTGCCAAACCAATAAAGACACAGACTACTCTTCCTTTGTATCATAATCAGATTGATTAAAATAGCATCTTTGCAGGCCAACCCAGCAATAAGACAATCAAGAGTTACCTTAGAAAAAGTATACACAACCTGCCTATCTAGAGATTAAAAAATGCATATCTACAGGAAACTCTTAAAATCCCCGCAGTCCATCATATAGAAATGCATAAATATAATTTACAAAATAATGGACGAAGTTGCAACAACTGATAATTTTTTAAATATAACTTTTTCGTGTTTATGAGGTGCTGTGATGAGACTTCCTTTAGGACAAAAATGCGATAGACATATTTAAAATAGGATCCTCCAAAACTAGAATTGCAATCAACCATAACGAACAATACAGTCCAGCACTTCAACAACATAGAGCTTCAGATTGGAAATATCCACATGAAAGCTCTATCTCAAGCCAATTCACAAGACTCCTGAAAAGCTTTCATTTGTATGAAGATATAAAACAAGAGTTATAACAACCAAAACATGAAAGCAAGTGTGCACAAGCCAGAGAAGGAGCACAACAAATATGAAGATGATGGATTCTTGTAAAGTTACAAAGAAGACTCGATGCTAGAAGATTTGTGTAAGGTGTTTTGATGGGCTTCCTCTAACTTAGAAACATTCAATAATTTCATGTTCATAGTTGAAGTTGAGTAAAATGAAAGTTTAAATAAGCAAGCACATATTCTGAACACTACATAAAAAGAAATTACATATGCTGCTAGCTTTAAATTTACATGCCAACTTCAGAGGTAGATTTAACTAACTCTGTTGGATCTTATGTCGCATTAAGAATAGCACAAGAATCAGTAAAAAGGGAAAATTTTCTACAATTACATATTTTTAGAGAAATACCTAGTAAAAAGCATTCAGGGCTTTCATTTGATTCATATGGTTCTAACAAGACATGTGATATGGGATCCTATCAGCTAACCAATGCATTGGACATAGGGACGACTATGCATGGCCTTATGATAGGAGAGAAAGGTGCAATCCACCATATACACAATATGAGACATCTAGTGCATGTTGAATTACTCTCCCAAAGGAAAGCTCTCTAGACGAAGAAGGGGCTCAGAGTGTTCTATTGACAGTGTAGACTTTTCCTTAGAATCTGGGACAAAGCCTGATACTAACCCGTGGGGGGAGCAGGTGAGTAAATCTGAGCACATTGTTTAAGCAAAAGGTATGGGACCTTACTTACATGATACACTGTGCATGTCCCCTTCTTTGAATGTATCAGAACTGCAGATTCCATAGACTGGCAGTAACTTTATCAGAATGTATGCTTAGGCCATTCTGAAGGCTAGTACTTTTGGACGTGAAAATGATAAATAAACAGATAAAAATAGTAATCTTATGCTTAACCATTTATACCGAATTTCTTCCAGATGGGGGCTTTCTTTTCTATTGAAATGGGATCAATTTTAACAGATCCTGAGGGTTGCAAAGCACTATGCAAGAAAGAGATCTGCATAAGAGAATTAGACAAGTTCTTGCAGCCAGAATCTCATCAACTTTGAAAATAGATCCTGCACAACATCTTCAGAAAATTAAAGGATAGAAATCCTCAATCCAGGCTCAACACATCTAAATTTATACAATTCTTTTTTAAGTTCAGAGTCAGCCACAAGAGTATCTGATCTTTCTGTGGCAATATGCCATACAACACATGTACTGCTATTATAGCATTGTGACAGAGAGATCACAATCCATTATGAGATGACAACATAAAGTCAGATTTTTTTTAATACAAGAATCAAAGCTAATAGGAAAACAAGCATAGGAAGGTATTAGCATAACTTATACAATACTGGATATCATCTTACAGCAGAAGCAACTACTAAACAGAGTTCATGAAAAATCATGTGCTCTAATATCTGTCTGAAAATTTGCATTTTGAGAGGGAAAAAAATGAATATAAATTTAAGCATCAAAAGGCCGATTCATGCATACACATACAAGTCCAAAGAATAGCAATGTAAACCCGAACATAAACTCACATATTGCCAGAAACTATTGCAAATGATTCCTTTTCAGTTTGTGATATGAGATCTTACTGTACCTTCTCATCGTTTTGCTTCAAAAATGCTTCAAACTGTGCTGTATCTTCCACAAGCATTTGTTCACTCTTTCTTAATGCCTGTCATCAACGTCCCACCTTTTCAAACACACAACAATGATTTCATTCTGAATATATAGAAGTGAATTAACATATGGATAATCGATCATTAATAAGTTGTGAGCCATGAACCCATCAAAATATAGAGACCACAAGGATTCACAAAGAAAACAACTAAACCTTAAGAATCACTGTAAGGTAGGAAATCCATTTTCTTACTCGTTAAGGTCAGCTTATCCTTAATGTATTTACAACTCTATGCCTGGAATCATGTACACGTAAATTGTTGGACTTCACCATTCATGCTTACCTCCTCTTTGAACAGTAAATACTCTATTAGGTCATTGTCAATGTCATAATGTAGCATCCATCCGCTCCCTTCCATGTTGTATTTATTAAGCTGGTAATTTTCTCAGCACTTTTATCTTTTCCGATTGACAGAAGACACACCCAAGTACATTGTTTTGTCTCATAGGCTGAGTTCTGCCTCCTTAGAGACGTAAAAACTCTCTCTCTCTCTCTCTCTCTCTCTCTCTCTCTCTCTCTCTCTCTCTCTCTCTCTCTCTCTCTCTCTCTCTCTCTCTCTCTCTCTCTCTCTCTCTCTCTCTCTCTCTCTCTCTCTCTCTCATATTCATTGGTCTGAGCAATCTTCTTATTGCTGAGAACTTTAACCTTTGTGTTTTACTAAACACTATCCTATCTACCATGATGCAAGCTCTTGGTCACAAAGATCATTTTGGCATGCTAGTACCTTTTCCTTTTTCTCAGTTTTATTCTGTTACCCAGACATAGTGCAAGACACACCATGCTGTAACATTTTGGTCCCACAAGTTAATTTGAACTTTTGAAGACTAATATATCATCTCTCTCTCTCTCTCTCTCTCTCTCTCTCTCTCTCTCTCTCTCTCTCTCTCTCTCTCTCTCTCTCTCTCTCTCTCTCTCTCTCTCTCTCTCTCTCTCTCTCTCTCTCTCTCTCTCTCTCTCTCTCTCTCTCTCTCTCTCCATATTATATGTAGAGATGAGGAGGCACGATACATGTGGGTTCGCATGGAGATAGCACAGGGGAGCTCGATTTACATTGCTATATGCTACTTCCCACCAAGCGGATCTCGATACGCAGGACAGGATCTTGGGGGACCGATCCGAGATAGAGACTCACCATACACAGCGCTTTCAGATGAGATACTACATTACAGCACACTAGGTGAAGTCTTCCTTATGGGGGACTTCAATGGCCGCACTCAGTCGCATCAGTGCGAGGCATACGACATGGATCACCCACATCTCATGAGGGCCAGAGACCCGGTTGAGATTAGCACCAGCAGAGTATCAGCAGATACGGGTCAGGACACCACGGCTATGGCAGACATCTACTCGAGCTAGGCAGCCGCCATCATCTCGTTATATACAACGGGATGAATCGTTGGCCAGGTTCAGGCGGATTTACTTGCTTCCCTCACGGGGGAGGTGAGAGCACAGTCGACTACATTTTGGGTACTACCTCTGGAGCTTCACTCATCCCTTCACTTAGTATTGGACGACGCCCACTCGGTGCAGACCACACATTTATCACATTCACACTCTCATCTCCGATTCCCTTAGACCCTCCCTCACCCACTGAGATACATACCACGATACACTTCACACACGAGCTCTCACACGTTTATGCACACCATTTACACACCCGCTTACTCTCCCTCGATCCATGCTCACCTTTGGACACACTCACATCACATATCACCACCATCCTACAGGACTCAGCTCTCCGCAGCTTCCCACACCACACACATATGCACCCTCCACGCACAGGATCCATGCCCCAGAACCGTTGGTATGATGCAGATTGTCGCGAGCTGCGGAAGCACCTACGGATTTTAGAGCATAGAGGAGATATTACCCACACACAGGCACAGCGTCGCATGCAGAGCCTTACTCGCCGCAAACGGCGGGATTGGGAGGAGAGACAGTATTGGGATATTTACCATTTGCTCATGAGTCGAGACAGTGTAGTGGCATGGCGACTTTTGAGAGAGAGGAGACAGCAGACACCTATCCGAGACCCGAGCACTTGGCATAGCTATGCACGGAGCCTATACGAGATCCCAGACCAGCCTCCCATTCCCAGACCGCAGAGCTCACGTCCTACTACCTCTGACTTCTTCACACCCACTATGGTGGGACGCGCTATTGCCCGGCTGCAGCATGGCAGGGCCCATGATCATTTCGGTTTACAGGCAGAGCACCTCATTTATGGAGGCACGACTCTCGCACCGCTCATTGCCCATCTCTTCAACCGTGCATTGGTTGAAGGGTTCCCAGACTCATGGACTGAGCACACCATTGTGCCCATTCATAAGTCAGGTGACACTATGGATCCAGCTACATACCGGACGATCATGATTGGCCCTATATTGGCCAAGTTATATGGCGCCGTACTAGAGACAGAGTTGAGTACTCTCGCTGAGAGGAAGGGCATCAGGGCTCTAGGACAGGCAGGGTTCAGACGAGATTACTCTACCATTGACCACATCTTCACTCTGAGATGCCTGATCGACCAGGCCAGGGTGAGGAAGAGGAGATTATATTGTTGCTTTGTGGACTTTCGCAAAGCATTTGACACTGTTCCTAGGGATCGACTCTTCAGACGACTACTTGACATCGGAGCTCCGGAGGAGATGATATGGGGGATCTACGCCTTATACGAGAGAGTATCTGGTAGAGTCAGATGTCCAGGGGGCTTATCTGATCCACTTGCTAGCACTATCGGGGTGAAGCAAGGATGCCCTCTCTCGCCCACCCTCTTTGGTCTATACATTGATGAGATAGTGGACTTCATACAGCAGCAGGGGGGAGATGGCATTGAGGTACACGGGTCCACTGTCCATATTCTTTTATACGCTGATGATATTGTACTGGTTTCAGAGTCTGCAGAAGGTCTACAGCATCATCTACACGGCCTAGATGACTTTTGCAGACACAGAGGGTTATCTGTGAACCTTGGTAAAACCAAGGTCTTGATCTTTCATACATCAGCACAGGTACGCAGACATAGTTTGTTCACAGCTGCAGGTGAACCGATCGAGGTGGTCGGATCATATGTTTACTTGGGGGTGACATTTACAGCAGCATCAGGAGTCTTCTCTATGGCTCAGGCAGCCCGTGACCGCACCACACGTGGGTACGCAGCACTAGCTTTGATGGAGAGACAGTGCCACCAGGAGTATTTTCAGGAGCCCCGCACAAAGGGGTGGCTCTTTGACACTTTGGTTACGCCAGCGCTCATGTATGGGGCAGCCATATGGGGACCAGGATTAGCTACATCAGTATGGACAGCATTAGAGAGGCCACAGATCCTCATGATTGCCAGACTTATCCGCAGTAAGCCTTCAGTACCACATGACATCATTAGAGCAGAGCTCGCTGCACCACCGATGCTAGTTGAGGCACTATTCCAGACAGTATGCCTATTACACAGACTTCGGAGCATGGATACAGAGCGTATTGCTTATCGTGCTTTCGAGGCATCACGTGATATGGCATTAGCAGGCGACACCTCCTCATGGTATGCACAGACACGAGACTGGCTTGCCCACCATGGCTTTGACATAGACAGGCTACCACCACTACAGTACGACTCTCATGCACCCACCTACTCGCTCTCTCATCAAGAGAGGAATAGGATCATTCGTCAGGAGATATGGCATACATACATACAGAGGACATGGGTGAGCCCTAGGGGTACATTGCCACCGAAAATGCTCTACTACCGTGAGCATTTTCTACATATATCATGCACGGGCTTCATCGAGATTCCGAGATACATGCAGACCTACCTTCCCCACCACCTACGAGTCGTCATTGGGCAGCTCCGGGTTTCATCACATCAACTCGAGATTGAGAGGGGTCGGTCCAAGGGAGTCCCCCGCGAGGAGAGGTGGTGCCCAGTATGCCAGACAGAGGTAGAGAGTGAGGAGCATTTTGTTATCAGATGTCCAGCATACTTAGACCTACGAGCACAGTTCCAGATCGAGGAGTCATTTCAGCTGTGCATGACTATGGGAGACCAGAGACGCTTGGGATGCTTTCTCACAGCAGCATACGAGAGGCGAGAGCGGTCACTAGAGCACATACATCAGCCACGGGTGAGTACCCAGCAGACCATTACCCAGTTCTTTCAGCGAGTTGAGCTACATCAGAGAGGTCCATCTATAGGGCTCACGCTCCACCAGGCAGCTGCACAGAGAGCACGGCGCCGACCACGCATGGGCGGATATCGTCGACCTAGACTATATCAGGAGGATGTCTCACGCATCAGGATTGCCTACGACCACATGATGGAGCATAGGCGTACCACCACCCCCTGGGTTGTCTTCCTTCAGGAGGCACTCAGACCACCACCGATGTACCACATACTACACCCACCTCCACCCATCACTTGTCGCTAGGGCGTTTTACTCACATTTTGGATCCCCCCCATGTATTAGGTGGCCACTATCTGCAGAGTCAGAGCCACGTCTCCCCAGCCTTTTCCTGCCCTATATAGCTTTATGTAGCGATATACCTTTTATTTCATTTTATCTTCTACACAGGGTTACTACACTTGTACATGGTTTTTGTCTCATAGGCCAAGTTTGGCCTCCAGAAGACGTTAATATGACTTTCTTTCTTTCTTTCTTTCTCTCTCTCTCTTCTGATTGACAGAAGATACACCCATGTACATCGATTTGTCTCATAGGCCGAGTTCGGCCTCCTAATAGACGTAAAAACACTTTCTTTCTTTCTTTTCTTTCTTTCTCTCTCTACACAGAGGATGCACACGACAGCACACATCCCGTGGATCAGGAGGGGTGGCCATACTTTTTTGACAGGGACTACACAGTAGGTTACAGATCATGGCCCGCGACTCACAGGCCCGATACATGTGGACCCGCCTTGAGCTATCACATGACAGTTTCATCTAAATAGCCTTATGCTATTTCGCCCCCACAGGATCTCGTTTCGCCTCCACTGAACATGACTCTTCATCAGGGGAGACCTCACCTTATGTATGTCTATCAGATGAGATCATGGAGTACTCCAAGCTCGGTGAAGTCTTTCTCATGGGAGACTTCAACGCTCACACACGTAGTGAGCAGTGCAAGACATATGACGAGGAGGATCCTCACGCACTACATACCCTACAGGAGGAGACTATCATGAGACACTCCGAAGACACAGCTCCTATCACAGCATATGGACGACACCTACTTAGGCTTGGATCTGAGCACCGTCTTGTCATATATAACGGGATGGCTCAGTGGCCTACTTCAAGAGGCTTGACTTGCACTACCATCCGGCCCATACCCATCGGAGCAGATCACACATACCTCTCTCTCTCCATCGCAGGGGATAGAACCCCACACAGACCTATCACATGTACCCCATACACCACCATTCACTTCACACGTGAGCTAGCTCCTCTATACTCATCGGAGGTCGAGCGTTGCCTATGTCTACTACACCCATCCACCCCCCTCTCACTTCTCACCTCACACATCTCATCCATCTTACACACCTCAGCTATCAGCTCCTTCCCACACACCACTCACACAGGACGTATTCCTCCCCCTGGGACTAGACCCCAAAACAGTTGGTATGATGATGAGTGCATAACACTTTACAGACACCTACGTGCGCAACGAGCCTTGGGAGAGATTACAGAGAGAGAGGCCAGTAGACAGATGAAAGCACTGACACGTCGAAAGCGACGGGCAAGGAGGCACAGGAGCTTGAGCTATATCGTCTATTCATGAGCAGGGATAGTGAAGCAGCATGGCGTGCTCTCCGCGAGCCTTGTCCGACTACGCCCATTGAGGACCCGCAGATCTGGCGAGATTATGCGGCGCGATTATATGATGTGCCTCGAAAGCCACCTATCCCACATCCACTTGAGCCTCGAACCACACACTCCTCTTTCTTTACTACAGCGATGGTGGAGAGGGCCATACGTCGTATGCAGCACAGGCGGGCTGCCGACCACACTGGTTTACAGAGAGAGCACCTCATCTATGCAGCCTCCACTATAGCCCCGTTGATTGCACATGTCTTCAACCGGGCTATAGGGGAGGGGTTCCCAAAGGAGTGGACACATCATACTATCGTGCCTATCCACAAATCTGGCGACGCGCTGGATCTAGGTACCTACAGGACCATCATGATTGGCCACACAATGGCCAAGTTATATGGAGGAGTTCTTGAGGCAGAGCTTAGCTCATATGCAGAGGCAGAGGGCCTCCGAGCACCAGGCCAGGCCGGGTTCAAACGAACTTTTTCCACTATCGACCATATCTTCATCCTGCGTTGTCTCATTGATGGGGCAAAGGCAAGGAAGAAGAGGCTTTATTGTTGCTTTGTGGACTTCCGCAAGGCTTTTGATACAGTTCCACGTGAGAGGCTGTACCAGCGCCTGTTGAGCCTTGGGATCCCAACAGAGATGATATGGGCCATCTACACTCTCTACCAGAAGGTGTGTGGTCGAGTTCGATGCCCTCAAGGTTTATCAGATCCCATTGCTAGCACCATTGGTGTTAAGCAAGGTTGTCCACTCTCCCCGACACTTTTTGGGCTCTACATTGATGAGATCTCCGATTACATACTACGAGCAAGCGGAGAGGGGAGCGACCTGGGAGGTACCCCAGTTCACATCCTTTTATATGCTGATGATATTGTTTTGATTTCAGAATCACATGGGCTCCAATGCCACCTCGGAGCCTTGGATGATTTTTGCTCACATAGAGGACTGGTTGTGAACCTTGGCAAGACCAAGGTCATGATCTTTCACACATCGAGTGCAGTGAGGAGTGCAGCCATCTTTACCATCGCAGAAGGGCACATCGAGGTGGTTACCTCATACGTCTACTTGGGAGTTACTTTCACCAGTCTACCAGGACCTTTCACCATGAGGCAGGAAGCTATTGAAAGACTCACCCGAGGGTATGCAGCCCTGGCCATGCTAGAGCGGAGGTGTCACCAGGCACACTTCCAGGAACCCCGCACGAAGGGATGGCTTTTCGATACACTAGTCACCCCCACCTTGATGTATTCAGCGACAGTATGGGCACCAGGCTTGACGGTCGACCAGTGGGCACAGATTGAGAGGCCCCAGGTATGTATGATCTCACGCTTGTTCCGTAGCAAGCAGACCCTGCCACATGACATCATCCAAGCAGAGCTCTCGGCACCACCCATGGTCCTCGAGGCACTATTCCAGACAATGAGTTTCATTCAGAGGATGAGGGAGTTACCACACGACAGACTCACTCGTAGAGCTTTTGAAGCAGCTGTACAGTTATCTCAGAGTGGACATGATAGAGCTTGGTGCTCACAGGTCATAACTTGGTTCGAGACACAGGGGCTCGATATGGAGAGTTTTCCACCTTTTCAGTACGACTCAGACTCACCTTACTATCACCTCTTTCGTAGCGAGACTACAAAGACCAATTTCTCACCATTATGTCGGATGGGTTCATACAGAGACCACGCTATATGGACATCTATATGCCACAAAGTTCACGCGTAGCAATTGGCCAAATGAGGGTCGCATCACACAGACTCGAGATTGAGACGATTTGTCGGTGGACATGGCAAAACTCGAGAAGAGGGACGTGGAGGAGATGATAATTAAAGCCATAAGAGAAGCAAAAAAAGAGGCGAATAAAGCTCTTAATCAAGAGATGAGGAAGGCAACAGAAAGAATAAAAGATCTTGAGGATCAAATCAAACAACTCAAAGAAAACAGGGATGAGTGGAAGGCTGAAACACACCGTCTTCAAGAAGAAATCATCCATATGAAGATCTAGAACGCGAGGGAGCAATTACCAAAATAGATGATCTGAAAGAAGAAATAAAAAATGAATGGCGGACAAACATCCAAGAGCGGGTCAGACCCGAGGTGGAATCAATCCAAAACAGTTGGGTTGAAGTCCTACGCAAAAGTATTAAAAAAGAAGTAGAAAAAAAGGCAATCAGAGATGAATACATCAGGGTGCAAGACACACTTGAAGAGGAGAGACTCAGACAGGTCCATAGACTACATGTAAGGATCACAAGCCTCTTTGAAGGAACATCTGCTGAGGCTGATGCCTCACAGATATGTCGTCAGCTAGGATATAGCGATATGCCATTCACCCATGCGTGGAAAGTCGGAAAAGATCACACAAAACCTCGAGCTCTTATATTACACATGAGATCAGCACACCGCACTTTCTGATGAGATACTACATTACAGCACCCTAGGTGAAGTCTTCCTCATGGGGGACTTCAATGCATAGTCACAGGGGGACGCGTCCCCGGGCCCGAGGGACGCCGGGACGCCGTCCCCCCCTTCATTTTTGCTGTGACGCCAAACCAGAACGTCACCCGTCCCCATTCCAGCCGTCATAACAGGGTTCCGTCCCCGGGACGCCGTCCCGGAACGTTTTTTTGTGACGACGCCAAATTGGGGACGGCAGTTTTTGGAGGGAAATTTTTCGCCGAAAAATTTTTTGATTTTTGAAGTTCAAAAGTTTGCGCCCAAGTTCTCTTTCTAGAGGCTTCTTTTGGGGCCCCAAAGCAAGCATAAAAGGGGTTGTTTGCTGCCCTCAAAACACACAATTTACCTTCAGCTTTCTCTTGAGCTACCTTCGTGTGCACCCTTGCATATGCAACAGCCCTCTCCATCCTCTTAACCTTTGGGCCTCTCTAGGAGAGTGTTTTCAGTAGCCCCTCTCTTGAGTCCTCTCCTCAAGGCTCAAGAACTTACCCTTTGGAGTTCTAAACCCTCCTCCTCTCTTTCATTTGGAGTGTAGGAGCAGCCATTATGGCCTCTTCATCAAGCACATACAAGAGAAGGAAGGCCGTCGCAAAATGGACATGGTGGGAAGAGGTGGATTCTCCCATGTCCGCCGGGGAAGGAGGTGGTTCAAGACCATGGACATGCAAGTTATGTGGATACAAAAGGACCGGCGGAGCGAACAAGGTGCGTGCCCATCTTCTTCATGAGAGTGGCAATGAAGTAAAGTTTTGTAATGCCATCACTTCGGAGAAAAAGCTAGAACTTCTCAACAAGCTTGCTGTGAGTGATGCCCATGTGCATGCCCGTCGTGCTTCACAAGCTCCGGTCAATCCCGCATCATTTGTGAGAACTTCTACCTCTGTTTCCAAGGAGGCATCTTCATCGGCAACGACGGCTCGACCTCATCCTCTTTCCACACCAAGAGATATGCCATCTGTAAGCTCCACACCATATGGAGTGGGACGTATTCATCGTCAACAAACCCTTGATGATAAATGGAATCCCAAATTGAAGGAAGAGGTTGACATGGAGGTGGCGAGGTTTTTCTATCATGACCACATTCCTTTCAATGCAGCCCGGTAAGTAATCATAATTCATATGGCATAACTGAATTTTCAATTTACCTAATTGTTTGCCATTTGTATAATGCAAATTCTCTTTTTGTTCATAGATCACCGTACTTCAAGGAGATGATGAAAAAAGTAGGGGAATATGGACCACAATATGTTCCTCCCACTTCAGAGAGTTTGGGTACGACTCTATTAGACAAGGAGAAGAAACTTGTGGAAGCCGCATGTGAGAACATCCGAAAGTCATGGGAAAGAAATGGAGTGTTCTTGCTCATGGATGGATGGAGTGACACACAACGACGATCTATCCATGGAGTTGTCGCTTACTCCCGAGGTGAGATGTACTTCATATCATCCCATGATGCATCCGAGACATGAAAATCAGCCGATGTGCTTGCTTCTGAGCGGGCAAGTGCCATAGAAATGGTGGGTCCAGCAAATGTTGTAGCCATTGTAGCAGATGGAGAAGCCGCAAACAGAGCCGCTGCCCAGATCATTGAAAGTATGTATCCTCATATCAGTGTTTGTTTTTGCATGGCTCATTGCCTAAATAATATTCTCAAAGACATTGGCACCTTGGATTGGATTTTGCCTTCAATCAATGAGGCAAATGCATTAGTGAGCTTCATCAACAATCATACACGTATGAAGAATGAGTTCAGCAAAAGATCTACTCTTGTTTTGCTGAAATATGCTGAAACACGATTTGCATATAACTTCATCATGTTACACCGTGTTGTGAAGTGTAGTGGTGTTTTAAGAGGCCTACTATTGAGTGATGAATTTGCAGCAATGCCAGAGGCTTCCACTACAGCAGGAAAAGAATTCAGAAAACTGGCAGATAATGCAGCATGGATGGGAGAATATTAGCCGCATAGTGGATATCGTGCGACCACTTGTGCACTTGCTAAGAGTGGTGGATTCTATGGACCCATGCATTGGCAAGGTATATGAAGCTATGGATCGAACCATAGAGTCACTTAAGAAGCTAGTGCAAGAGGATGAGAAGTATGAAGAAATTTCATCAATATGTGTTCGACGATGGAATGCCTATTACTCCCCACTCCATGCGGCGGCATTCATGGACCCTGAATTCCAAGATAAGAAACAATATGCTGATCCGGAGGTAGCAAGTGGATGGAGGACGATATTGGAGAGACTTGTCCCAGATAATGCATCGAGGAGGCTTATTAGAGATCAATTATCCAAATATAAAACTATGAAAGATGCTTCATTTTCATGTGCAGATGCACAAGAAGATAGGTTTCGTGTCTGCGCTGCTCTATGGTGGGAAGATTTTGGATTTGATGGTCCAGAGTTGCAACAATTGGCTATACAGATACTTAGCCAAGCTTGCACTACGAGTTGCCTTGAGCAACTATGGAGTGTTTATGGACATGTAGCCTCTAAGAAGAGGAATAGACTTGGTGTGCAACGTGCCAGTGATCTTGTCTTTGTCAGTGCAAATTTAAGGATGCTTTGCAAGACCCAAAGCATGGCTTCAGATCCTTTCACAGAATGGGAGATGGAGGACAAGGTGCAAGCTGAAGAACATGAAGATGAGGCACATGATTCAGAATACTTTGAGCAAGTGGAGATTCAGATTGCACCATGGGCTACCACCTCTACTGATGTAGCACAGACTCCCCACTTGGATTCTCCTTGACACTTTAGTCCTTAGTTATCTTAGATCTATCATGATTCATCTAGATTCTATGCCATATGGGCCATGGTTGTATCTTTTTGGTTTTATTCATGAGATGTACTCTTTTTGATATATGATATGATGATATCTACAGCGTACTCTTTTTTATTCAGTGTATATCTACAATGCGGAAGCAACACATCACATGTTTTCATATATTTCACTTTGGAAATCTTCTTTTTACTATTTTCTTGTTTATTTGTGCTCTTATAAGCTAACAAAACCCTTATGAATGGTTTCCATTTCAAATTAACCTTTAAATCAGCATATTTTGAGTGCCGTCCCGGATTGGCGTCCCCGGGACGGTACAGGTCCCCTCCCCGACCCTGGGACGTCACTGTCCCCGAGACACGTCATCGTACCCTGGTGACTATGCTTCAATGGCCACACCCAGTCACATCAATGCGAGTCATATGCTATGGAGCATCCACAGATCATGAGCAGAGATCCACATGAGACGAGGACCGGTAGAGTGTCAACAGATATGGGTCAAGTCCGGGTACAGTAGACATTTACTTCAGCTAGGCAGCCGACATCGTCTCGGTATATATAACGGGATGCACCGTTGGCCATGCTCATGTGGACTTACTTGCTTCCCTCACGGGGGAGGCGAGAGCACGGTCGACTACATTCTGGGTACCATTTTTGGAGCTTCACTTATTCCCTCACTTAGTACACTTCACACACGAGCTCTCACATGTTTATGCACACCACTTATACACTCACCTACTCTCTCTGGACCCACTATCACCACTAGACACACTCACATCAAAGATCACCACCATCCTACATGACTCAGCCCTACATAGCTTTCCACACCACACATATACACACCCTCCAGGCACGGGATCCATGCCCCAAAATCATTGGTATGATACAAATTGTCGAGAGCTAAGGAAGCAATGAAGAAGAAAAGATGAGACATGCCCGTCGTCTCAATGTACGCATCACGGGCATTGTAAAAAAAGAAGGCTCTACACCCGAGTCTGACGGGAAGACACTATGCAGGATGCTCGGCTACAAAGAGAACTCCCCTCCATTTATCAAGTCTTGGAGAACGGGACGAGACCCCACGAAGAAGAGAGCTCTCATTCTACACTTCCCTTCAAAAGATGTAAGATCTACTTTCCTACGCAAGAGGGTGATTCTGAGAGCACTTGATGGGCCCCCATCTACCTTGATGATGATCTCATACCCATGCAAGTAGCACACCGCCGGGCATGCATGCCGAGAGTACACCAAGCTCGCAAAGAAGGAAAGAAGGCTTCATACAGAGATGGTCGTGTCATCATTGATGGCAAGGCCATCCCATAGGGATTCGCGGCGTGTGAGACACTCGAGGAGATACACCTTGGAGTTTGGAACTGCAATGGTGATCTATGGACACACCCAGAGAGGTTGGAGGAGGTGCGCAAAGGCAAAGACATCATTATGCTCACAGAGACACGTGAGAGCACGGACCGGGGCCTACCTCGAGTCCACGGTTTCCGATGGGAGTCCACATACAGAGAGTGTACACGTCAACAAACCACCAGAGGATCAGGAGGAGTAGCCATACTCTTCAGAGATGGACTTCAGAGCAGGATACAGATAGTCACACGTGATTCACAGGCCAGATATCTTTGGATTCGACTCCAGCTCTCACAGGAGCGAGTCATCTTCATAGCTTTATGCTACTTTGCTCCTTCTAGCTCGCGATTCGCTATCATAGATCGAGAGGAGGACTCACCATACACTTGCTTGTCAGAAGAGATTACAGAGTACTCTGCATTAGGGGAAGTCTTCCTTATGGGAGACTTCAATGCAAGGACAGGCAATGATCAGTGTGAGATATTTGACCCAGAAGACCCACAGATACTACGTACCATAGAGGATGAGTCTACAGTTCGAGCTTCAGCTGACTCTACACACACTCATTATGGCACTCACTTACTGAGACTAGGCTCTCGACATAATCTCGTTATCTATAACGGGATTGACATTCATACCACACTCAGTCACAGATGGCAGGGGAAGTTCAGTAGATTACGTCAGGGGATCTAGAGAGGCCATTCACCTACTTACCTCATTCACCATCCCACCCATACCAATTGGGGCCGATCACGCATACCTCGCGCTCTCCCTCAAGGGAGACATCCCTACACGCACACCCGAAGCACGCATCCCACACACCACCATCCACTTCACACACGAGCTAGCTCACATATATGCGGCCCAAGTCGAGAAGGATCTTCTCTTGCTTCACCCTGAAAAATCAGACCCACAACCACCCGAGGACCGAGATCGATGCGCGGTGTCACATTACAGAGAGCACAAGACCTTGGACGACAGCGTCGACAATCGAGACCCTCATGCTCGAGAGCCAGTCCCAACCAAAGAGACATTCAAGCGATTCAGGCACGCCATGACATCGAGACACCGAGACGTCAGCAGCGCACCCTGTCGATCTCGATGTGCAGAGCATTTTGAGGATCGCCATGATGCCTTACCCACAGATGCATTATATCCTACACCCACTCCAGACATTTGGAGGGTTATGACACCACCGAGCCTCCCCTCCCTATGCATATCATATTTGTATCTCATCTATTGAGCATATAGAGTGTCATGGACAAAGGAAACCATCCTGAACTTTAGATTCCATGTGAACCCTATATCTCATGATCCCATTGCTAGCACCATTGGTGTTAAGCAAGGTTGTCCACTCTCCCCGACACTTTTTGGGCTCTACATTGATGAGATCTCCGATTACATACTACGAGCAAGCGGAGAGGGGAGCGACCTGGGAGGTACCCCAGTTCACATCCTTTTATATGCTGATGATATTGTTTTGATTTCAGAATCACATGAGGGGCTCCAATGCCACCTCGGAGCCTTGGATGATTTTTGCTCACATAGAGGACTGGTTGTGAACCTTGGCAAGACCAAGGTCATGATCTTTCACACATCGAGTGCAGTGAGGAGTGCAGCCATCTTTACCATCGCAGAAGGGCACATCGAGGTGGTTACCTCATACGTCTACTTGGGAGTTACTTTCACCAGTCTACCAGGACCTTTCACCATGAGGCAGGAAGCTATTGAAAGACTCACCCGAGGGTATGCAGCCCTGGCCATGCTAGAGCGGAGGTGTCACCAGGCACACTTCCAGGAACCCCGCACGAAGGGATGGCTTTTCGATACACTAGTCACCCCCACCTTGATGTATTCAGCGACAGTATGGGCACCAGGCTTGACGGTCGACCAGTGGGCACAGATTGAGAGGCCCCAGGTATGTATGATCTCACGCTTGTTCCGTAGCAAGCAGACCATGCCACATGACATCATCCAAGCAGAGCTCTCGGCACCACCCATGGTCCTCGAGGCACTATTCCAGACAATGAGTTTCATTCAGAGGATGAGGGAGTTACCACACGACAGACTCACTCGTAGAGCTTTTGAAGCAGCTGTACAGTTATCTCAGAGTGGACATGATAGAGCTTGGTGCTCACAGGTCATAACTTGGTTCGAGACACAGGGGCTCGATATGGAGAGTTTTCCACCTTTTCAGTACGACTCAGACTCACCTTACTATCACCTCTCTCGTAGCGAGACTACAAAGACCAATTTCTCACCATTATGTCGGATGGGTTCATACAGAGACCACGCTATATGGACATCTATATGCCACAAAGTTCACGCGTAGCAATTGGCCAAATGAGGGTCGCATCACACAGACTCGAGATTGAGACGATTTGTCGGTGGACATGGCAAAACTCGAGAAGAGGGACGTGGAGGAGATGATAATTAAAGCCATAAGAGAAGCAAAAAAAGAGGCGAATAAAGCTCTTAATCAAGAGATGAGGAAGGCAACAGAAAGAATAAAAGATCTTGAGGATCAAATCAAACAACTCAAAGAAAACAGGGATGAGTGGAAGGCTGAAACACACCGTCTTCAAGAAGAAATCATCCATATGAAGATCTAGAACGAAGAGGGAGCAATTACCAAAATAGATGATCTGAAAGAAGAAATAAAAAATGAATGGCGGACAAACATCCAAGAGCGGGTCAGACCCGAGGTGGAATCAATCCAAAACAGTTGGGTTGAAGTCCTACGCAAAAGTATTAAAAAAGAAGTAGAAAAAAAGGCAATCAGAGATGAATACATCAGGGTGCAAGACACACTTGAAGAGGAGAGACTCAGACAGGTCCATAGACTACATGTAAGGATCACAAGCCTCTTTGAAGGAACATCTGCTGAGGCTGATGCCTCACAGATATGTCGTCAGCTAGGATATAGCGATATGCCATTCACCCATGCGTGGAAAGTCGGAAAAGATCACACAAAACCTCGAGCTCTTATATTACACATGAGATCAGCACACCGCACTTTCTGATGAGATACTACATTACAGCACCCTAGGTGAAGTCTTCCTCATGGGGGACTTCAATGCATAGTCACAGGGGGACGCGTCCCCGGGCCCGAGGGACGCCGGGACGCCGTCCCCCCCTTCATTTTTGCTGTGACGCCAAACCAGAACGTCACCCGTCCCCATTCCAGCCGTCATAACAGGGTTCCGTCCCCGGGACGCCGTCCCGGAACGTTTTTTTGTGACGACGCCAAATTGGGGACGGCAGTTTTTGGAGGGAAATTTTTCGCCGAAAAATTTTTTGATTTTTGAAGTTCAAAAGTTTGCGCCCAAGTTCTCTTTCTAGAGGCTTCTTTTGGGGCCCCAAAGCAAGCATAAAAGGGGCTGTTTGCTGCCCTCAAAACACACAATTTACCTTCAGCTTTCTCTTGAGCTACCTTCGTGTGCACCCTTGCATATGCAACAGCCCTCTCCATCCTCTTAACCTTTGGGCCTCTCTAGGAGAGTGTTTTCAGTAGCCCCTCTCTTGAGTCCTCTCCTCAAGGCTCAAGAACTTACCCTTTGGAGTTCTAAACCCTCCTCCTCTCTTTCATTTGGAGTGTAGGAGCAGCCATTATGGCCTCTTCATCAAGCACATACAAGAGAAGGAAGGCCGTCGCAAAATGGACATGGTGGGAAGAGGTGGATTCTCCCATGTCCGCCGGGGAAGGAGGTGGTTCAAGACCATGGACATGCAAGTTATGTGGATACAAAAGGACCGGCGGAGCGAACAAGGTGCGTGCCCATCTTCTTCATGAGAGTGGCAATGAAGTAAAGTTTTGTAATGCCATCACTTCGGAGAAAAAGCTAGAACTTCTCAACAAGCTTGCTGTGAGTGATGCCCATGTGCATGCCCGTCGTGCTTCACAAGCTCCGGTCAATCCCGCATCATTTGTGAGAACTTCTACCTCTGTTTCCAAGGAGGCATCTTCATCGGCAACGACGGCTCGACCTCATCCTCTTTCCACACCAAGAGATATGCCATCTGTAAGCTCCACACCATATGGAGTGGGACGTATTCATCGTCAACAAACCCTTGATGATAAATGGAATCCCAAATTGAAGGAAGAGGTTGACATGGAGGTGGCGAGGTTTTTCTATCATGACCACATTCCTTTCAATGCAGCCCGGTAAGTAATCATAATTCATATGGCATAACTGAATTTTCAATTTACCTAATTGTTTGCCATTTGTATAATGCAAATTCTCTTTTTGTTCATAGATCACCGTACTTCAAGGAGATGATGAAAAAAGTAGGGGAATATGGACCACAATATGTTCCTCCCACTTCAGAGAGTTTGGGTACGACTCTATTAGACAAGGAGAAGAAACTTGTGGAAGCCGCATGTGAGAACATCCGAAAGTCATGGGAAAGAAATGGAGTGTTCTTGCTCATGGATGGATGGAGTGACACACAACGACGATCTATCCATGGAGTTGTCGCTTACTCCCGAGGTGAGATGTACTTCATATCATCCCATGATGCATCCGAGACAGGAAAATCAGCCGATGTGCTTGCTTCTGAGCGGGCAAGTGCCATAGAAATGGTGGGTCCAGCAAATGTTGTAGCCATTGTAGCAGATGGAGAAGCCGCAAACAGAGCCGCTGCCCAGATCATTGAAAGTATGTATCCTCATATCAGTGTTTGTTTTTGCATGGCTCATTGCCTAAATAATATTCTCAAAGACATTGGCACCTTGGATTGGATTTTGCCTTCAATCAATGAGGCAAATGCATTAGTGAGCTTCATCAACAATCATACACGTATGAAGAATGAGTTCAGCAAAAGATCTACTCTTGTTTTGCTGAAATATGCTGAAACACGATTTGCATATAACTTCATCATGTTACACCGTGTTGTGAAGTGTAGTGGTGTTTTAAGAGGCCTACTATTGAGTGATGAATTTGCAGCAATGCCAGAGGCTTCCACTACAGCAGGAAAAGAATTCAGAAAACTGGCAGATAATGCAGCATGGATGGGAGAATATTAGCCGCATAGTGGATATCGTGCGACCACTTGTGCACTTGCTAAGAGTGGTGGATTCTATGGACCCATGCATTGGCAAGGTATATGAAGCTATGGATCGAACCATAGAGTCACTTAAGAAGCTAGTGCAAGAGGATGAGAAGTATGAAGAAATTTCATCAATATGTGTTCGACGATGGAATGCCTATTACTCCCCACTCCATGCGGCGGCATTCATGGACCCTGAATTCCAAGATAAGAAACAATATGCTGATCCGGAGGTAGCAAGTGGATGGAGGACGATATTGGAGAGACTTGTCCTAGATAATGCATCGAGGAGGCTTATTAGAGATCAATTATCCAAATATAAAACTATGAAAGATGCTTCATTTTCATGTGCAGATGCACAAGAAGATAGGTTTCGTGTCTTCGCTGCTCTATGGTGGGAAGATTTTGGATTTGATGGTCCAGAGTTGCAACAATTGGCTATACGGATACTTAGCCAAGCTTGCACTACGAGTTGCCTTGAGCAACTATGGAGTGTTTATGGACATGTAGCCTCTAAGAAGAGGAATAGACTTGGTGTGCAACGTGCCAGTGATCTTGTCTTTGTCAGTGCAAATTTAAGGATGCTTTGCAAGACCCAAAGCATGGCTTCAGATCCTTTCACAGAATGGGAGATGGAGGACAAGGTGCAAGCTGAAGAACATGAAGATGAGGCACATGATTCAGAATACTTTGAGCAAGTGGAGATTCAGATTGCACCATGGGCTACCACCTCTACTGATGTAGCACAGACTCCCCACTTGGATTCTCCTTGACACTTTAGTCCTTAGTTATCTTAGATCTATCATGATTCATCTAGATTCTATGCCATATGGGCCATGGTTGTATCTTTTTGGTTTTATTCATGAGATGTACTCTTTTTGATATATGATATGATGATATCTACAACGTACTCTTTTTTATTCAGTGTATATCTACAATGCGGAAGCAACACATCACATGTTTTCATATATTTCACTTTGGAAATCTTCTTTTTACTATTTTCTTGTTTATTTGTGCTCTTATAAGCTAACAAAACCCTTATGAATGGTTTCCATTTCAAATTAACCTTTAAATCAGCATATTTTGAGTGCCGTCCCGGATTGGCGTCCCCGGGACGGTACAGGTCCCCTCCCCGACCCTGGGACGTCACTGTCCCCGAGACACGTCATCGTCCCCTGGTGACTATGCTTCAATGGCCACACCTAGTCACATCAATGCGAGTCATATGCTATGGAGCATCCACAGATCATGAGCAGAGATCCACATGAGACGAGGACCGGTAGAGTGTCAACAGATATGGGTCAAGTCCGGGTACAGTAGACATTTACTTCAGCTAGGCAGCCGACATCGTCTCGGTATATATAACGGGATGCACCGTTGGCCATGCTCATGTGGACTTACTTGCTTCCCTCACGGGGGAGGCGAGAGCACGGTCGACTACATTCTGGGTACCATTTTTGGAGCTTCACTTATTCCCTCACTTAGTACACTTCACACACGAGCTCTCACATGTTTATGCACACCACTTATACACTCACCTACTCTCTCTGGACCCACTATCACCACTAGACACACTCACATCAAAGATCACCACCATCCTACATGACTCAGCCCTACATAGCTTTCCACACCACACATATACACACCCTCCAGGCACGGGATCCATGCCCCAAAATCATTGGTATGATACAAATTGTCGAGAGCTAAGGAAGCAATGAAGAAGAAAAGATGAGACATGCCCGTCGTCTCAATGTACGCATCACGAGCATTGTAAAAAAAGAAGGCTCTACACCCGAGTCTGACGGGAAGACACTATGCAGGATGCTCGGCTACAAAGAGAACTCCCCTCCATTTATCAAGTCTTGGAGAACGGGACGAGACCCCACGAAGAAGAGAGCTCTCATTCTACACTTCCCTTCAAAAGATGTAAGATCTACTTTCCTACGCAAGAGGGTGATTCTGAGAGCACTTGATGGGCCCCCATCTACCTTGATGATGATCTCATACCCATGCAAGTAGCACACCGCCGGGCATGCATGCCGAGAGTACACCAAGCTCGCAAAGAAGGAAAGAAGGCTTCATACAGAGATGGTCGTCTCATCATTGATGGCAAGGCCATCCCATAGGGATTCGCGGCGTGTGAGACACTCGAGGAGATACACCTTGGAGTTTGGAACTGCAATGGTGATCTATGGACACACCCAGAGAGGTTGGAGGAGGTGCGCAAAGGCAAAGACATCATTATGCTCACAGAGACACGTGAGAGCACGGACCGGGGCCTACCTCGAGTCCACGGTTTCCGATGGGAGTCCACATACAGAGAGTGTACACGTCAACAAACCACCAGAGGATCAGGAGGAGTAGCCATACTCTTCAGAGATGGACTTCAGAGCAGGATACAGATAGTCACACGTGATTCACAGGCCAGATATCTTTGGATTCGACTCCAGCTCTCACAGGAGAGAGTCATCTTCATAGCTTTATGCTACTTTGCTCCTTCTAGCTCGCGATTCGCTATCATAGATCGAGAGGAGGACTCACCATACACTTGCTTGTCAGTAGAGATTACAGAGTACTCTGCATTAGGGGAAGTCTTCCTTATGGGAGACTTCAATGCAAGGACAGGCAATGATCAGTGTGAGATATTTGACCCAGAAGACCCACAGATACTACGTACCATAGAGGATGAGTCTACAGTTCGAGCTTCAGCTGACTCTACACACACTCATTATGGCACTCACTTACTGAGACTAGGCTCTCGACATAATCTCGTTATCTATAACGGGATTGACATGCATACCACACTCAGTCACAGATGGCAGGGGAAGTTCAGTAGATTACGTCAGGGGATCTAGAGAGGCCATTCACCTACTTACCTCATTCACCATCCCACCCATACCAATTGGGGCCGATCACGCATACCTCGCGCTCTCCCTCAAGGGAGACATCCCTACACGCACACCCGAAGCACGCATCCCACACACCACCATCCACTTCACACACGAGCTAGCTCACATATATGCGGCCCAAGTCGAGAAGGATCTTCTCTTGCTTCACCCTGAAAAATCAGACCCACAACCACCCGAGGACCGAGATCGATGCGCGGTGTCACATTACAGAGAGCACAAGACCTTGGACGACAGCGTCGACAATCGAGACCCTCATGCTCGAGAGCCAGTCCCAACCAAAGAGACATTCAAGCGATTCAGGCACGCCATGACATCGAGACACCGAGACGTCAGCAGCGCACCCTGTCGATCTCGATGTGCAGAGCATTTTGAGGATCGCCATGATGCCTTACCCACAGATGCATTATATCCTACACCCACTCTAGACATTTGGAGGGTTATGACACCACCGAGCCTCCCCTCCCTATGCATATCATATTTGTATCTCATCTATTGAGCATATAGAGTGTCATGGACAAAGGAAACCATCCTGAACTTTAGATTCCATGTGAACCCTATATCTCATGATTAGTTCAGAATTAGAAGAAACCAATGCTTCCATTGCGTCCGGAATGTTCCAAAACCCTAAGATCCACTGTCTACTTTCCTGAATCGGATATCCAGAGCTCATGTTTCGAATTGATGACATCATCGATGACATCATCAATTTGTAACCGCCTTTCATGAACCGCCCTTGAAAACCTATATAAGGAGGGGTTGGCCACATTCATAATCACTCAAGGAGTCGTGACCTCCAAGTAAGTACTCTTCAAGTTCCAGTTCTAGTTCTTGTCTTGTTCCTTGTTCTAGTCTAGTTCCTGGACATCCTACCTTGTCCCCTTGTAATCTCGTAGTACGAGATCCTGTCCAGTTCTTTCGTGTATCCAGTTCATCTCCCAGAAGGGAGTTCTTGTATTCCATATATATTGTCTCATACTTACGATCCCGGGTTGTGGGATCTCCTGTATCATCTCTAGTCCAGTTTTCCATACCTATTGGTCCCGGGTTGTGGGACATCTTGTATCAGTCACATATTCTTGTATCATTTTCCCTACGTGGGTGTTCTTGTAATCATAAGTGTATTTTGGAAATCTTGTCTACTGTAGTCAGAGAGCACAATCTAGTGCTCCCCTGACATTTTGGCAAGACTATCTTCTATCCAAGACCAGGAATCATGGAGAACGCTTATGAACAGATCGTAGCATCACTTCAGAGTCTCCAACAACAAGTCGAAGACCTAAGTCATCGACAGACACAAGTCGAGATGGGACATCCAATGCATGTAGGTGCACTCCTCCAAGAATTACAAGAACGAATCGGGAGTCTTCAAGAAAATCAAGGGAGTATTCAAGTGAATCAACGGCCTAGTACATCATTTATGAAGGAACCCAAGATTTGCATGCCAGAAAAGTTTGATGGGGATCGCACAAAGTTTCGTGCATTTCTCCAGCAAGTTAAATTATACATCCGTATGCAACCTGATAGATACCCTGACGAGGCATCCAAGGTCGGGTTTATTGGAACCTTGCTCTGATGCCAAGCATTATCATGGTTTGCCCCAAATCTTGGAGAAGAACATGGCAACACTTCAGGACTATGAGGGGTTTCTTCGAGAACTCTCCGCCACATTTGGAGATGCAAATACAAGTCGAGTAGCAAAAATAAAACTTCATAAGTTATGTCAAGGTAACCTCCCTGCCTCTACCTATGCATCTGAATTTAGGCAGTTGATATGTGATCTCACTTGGCATGAACATTATTTCATAAGCCAATTCAGATGGGGTTTAAGAGATGATGTGAAGGACCTTTTGCTCACAATGCCAGAGGTTAAAACATTGAATGAATATATCATGCAAGCTATTCAATGTGATAACCGACTTTTTGAAAGGAAACAAGAAAAACAAGTAGAAGGAAGACCTCGCTAGTGGAAACCTTTCCAACCCACTACTAAAGATGAGTCCATGCCTGAACCTATGCAAATAGATGTAACTAGGTTTCAGCCTCTAACACTAGAAGAGAAACAGAGAAGGAGAGTTAATAAGTTATGTCTCTACTCTGGAAACCTTGGACATATTGCAATTAATTGTCCGAAGAAGAGAACAAACTCCAGAGTCGCAGCCACCCTTGTAGAGAAGGGAAACGAGGAAGTCCAGTTGTAAAAGAGACCCTGCAGCCCGACCATGATATAAGAAAGGGTCTCATAATTCCAGCTAAACCCATAGAAACATGTCTTGCACCTGTCAAGTTAATCATGCCCAAGAAGACCCTTTCCCTTATAGCCCTAGTAGATTCAGGAGCCTCCTCATGTTTCATCGATGAAGGATTGGTTAAGAAACATGGAATTCCTGTACTTCGGAAGAACAAACAAGTAGTAGCTCAAGTAGTAGATGGACGACCTCTAGCATCTCGGAATATAACCATGGAAACGACACCATTAAGAGGTACACCTTGGTGACCATGAATCCCACATGTGTTTCAATGTAATATCAAGCCCTGTACATCTAGTTATCATTGGAATGCCCTGGTTAAAGAAGCATAATCCAAACATTAATTGGGAAAAGAATAAAATCACCCGTCGAGATATCCAAAAGAACCCAACATATCTTGGAGCCAAAGCCTTCATACATGCAGTAACGAAGGAACCTACATATATGATATATGCCATACCAGCTCAAGAATTCAAGAAAGATTATCCAGTAGAGCTACCCAATCACTACAAAGGCTTTGAAGATGTTTTTGAAAAGAAGAATGCAGATATCCTCCCAGAGCATAGACCTTATGATTGCCCCATAGATCTTCAAGAGGGAGCACAGCCACCCTTTGGACCAATCTAGAGATTATCCCCAGAGGAACTTACAGAACTACGCAAGAACATTGATGAGAATCTAGCAAAGGAGTTTATCAAACACTCATAGTCTCCAGCATGAGCCCCTATTCTATTCGTAAAGAAGAAGGATGGGACTCTTCGGATGTGTGTAGACTATCGTGGACTAAACAAAGTGACTATAAAAAACAGATACCCTCTACCACTCATATCAGAGCTCTTGGAACGGCTTGGAAAAGCGAAATTCTTCACGAAAATTGATCTTCGAGGAGCTTACAACCTTGTCAAGATCAGAGAAGGAGATGAATGGAAGATAGCATTTCGAACAAGGTATGGGCATTTTGAATATGTAGTTATGCCATTTGGTCTTACAAATGCTCCAGCTGTCTTCCAACATATGATGAATGATATCTTTCGAGAATATTTAGATGATTTTGTTGTAATATACCTTGATGATATCTTGATATTCTCCAAAAATCTAGAGGATCATGAGCTCATGTAAAGATAGTCCTAGAGAAACTAAGAGAAAAAGGATTATATGCAAAATTGGAGAAGTGCTCTTTCCATAAGACAGAAGTGGAATTTTTAGGGTACATTGTATCAGATAAAGGAATTTTTATGGACCCTAAGAAGATTCAGACAATCCTTGATTGGCAACCACCTTAATGTGTTCGAGATGTACAATGTTTTCTAGGGTTTGCCAACTTCTATAGGATATTCATCAAAGATTACTCCAAGATAGTGACACCTCTTACCAAGCTTACAGGGAACTCCAAATTCTCATGGACCGAAGAAGCAGAAAAAGCATTCTAGACCTTGAAATCAGCATTCACTACTGCTCCAATTCTAGTTCATCCTGATTCCAGTAAGCCCTTCTTCCTTGAGATAGATGCATCAGACTTTGCTCTAGGGCCCATTCTTTCCCAATATGGAGATGATGGACACCTACATCCAGTTGCATATCATTCAAGGAAGTTTTCCCCTCCAGAAATTAATTATGAAATTCATGATAAAGAACTTCTTGCCATAGTAGACGCGTTTGATACCTGGGGTCATCATCTAGAAGGAGCAGCTCATAAAGTCATTGTGTATTCAGATCACAAGAACTTAGAGTATTTTATGACCACCCGGATTCTCAATAGAAGGCAATCTCGATGGAGTAACTTTTTATCCAGATTCGACTTTGTCATTACATACCGTCCAGGACGTCATCAATGTCAGTCAGATGCCCTGTCCAGAAGATCTTACCTTGCACCAAAGAAGTGTGAAGAGGCCTTTGATCAACAAGAGAGTGTATTACTCAAGCCTGAACATCTCCAGTTAGCAGCTATCTCTTCAAGCCATCATGAAGATTCAGCCTTGAATCAGTTGATCCGTGAGAACCTACCACAGGATGAATTGTTTTGTAACATTAAGCAGAAAGCTCAAGAAGGAAAATTCCAAGAAGTAAACGAATTTCAGGAGAAGGATGGTTTACTACTCTATAAGAACCTACTGCATGTCCCTCCAGGTAAACCCAGGATCCAAGTACTTCAACAACGCCATGACAACCTTGCAGCAGGACATTTTGGAGTGAATAAAACAATAGAACTCATATCAAGGGACTTTTGGTGGCCTCAGATGTGGAAGGAAGTCAAAGAATACATTCGAACCTGTGATACTTGCAATAGATCTAAGGTACCCCGACATAAACCTCATGGCCTCTTGCAACCTCTACCTATTCCAGAAAGGCCATGGGCTTCATTGTCTATGGATTTCATCACAGACCTACCAAAGTCAGATAAGTATGATGCCATTCTTGTTATTGTGGATAGATTTACAAAGATGGCACACTTCATTCCAACTACCAAGGCAATCACAGGTGCAGCCACTGCTAGACTTTTTCTCAGGTATATATTTAGGCTTCATGGATTGCCTGATGACATTGTCAGTGATCGAGGTCCACAGTTCGTATCCAGCTTTTGGAAAAGTCTTTGCAAGCTCCTTGGTGTTCAAGTTAAACTATCTACAGCAAATCATCCACATACAGATGGACAAACAGAACGGGTGAATCAAATCCTGGAGCAATATCTCCGTTGTACTAGCAACTATCATCAAAATGATTGGTTTGAGCTTTTACCCTTTGTAGAGTTTGCTTATAATAATAGTGTTCATCCATCTACCAAGCAGACTCCCTTCTTTGCAAATTATGGACAACATCCAAGGATGGATATACAACTCTCAAATCATGTCAAGAACCCAGCTGCCAGAGACAAGGCCCAGTACCTAATGGACATTCACAAAGAACTCAAGGAAGAGATCCATAAAGCTCAAGAACAATATAAGTACTATGCAGATCAACATCGTGTCCAGAATCCATCCTATCGAATTGGGGATAAACTATGGTTACTCAGAAACAATTTGCAAATCTCAAGACCTTGTGCAAAGTTAGATCATCAAAGATTTGGTCCATTTACCATCTTGGCCAAGATTAATCAAGTCACCTTAGCTCCAGCTACCAAGTACTATGAGAATACATCCAGTTTTCCATGTATCCATGTTGGAACCATATCAGATTTCACCATTGAGGGGGGAGAGACCTAGTCCTTCACCACCTATCGAGATTGATGATCATGAAGAATTTGAAGTCGAGCATGTCCTAGATTCCAGAATATCCCGAGGAAGATTGGAATACCTTATTCATTGGAAAGGGTATGACATCAGTGATCGTACTTGGGAACCTGTAGAAAACCTTCAGAGAGCACCAATCAAGGTTCAAGAATTCCATAAGAGAAATCCAACAAAGCCGAGACCAGATAACATGACCGCTCCTCGTGGAACTCGTCGCTTGAGGGGGAGGTGATGTCATGGACAAAGGAAACCATCCAAAACCTTAGATTCCATGTGAACCCTATATCTCATGATGAGTTCAGAATTAGAAGAATCCAATGCTTCCATTGCGTCCGGAATGTTCCAAAACCCTAAGATCGACTGTCTACTTGCCTGACTCGGAATCCAGAGCTCATGTTTCGAATTGATGACATCATCGATGACATCAGCAATTCGTAACCGCCTTTCATGAACCGCCCTTGAAAACATATAGAAGGAGGGGTTTGCCACATTCATAATCAGTCTTGCCAATACCAGTCTTGGGAGCTCAAGGAGTCGTGACCGCCAAGTAAGTACTCTTCAAGTTCCAGTTCTAGTTCTTGTCTTGTTCCTTGTTCTAGTCTAGTTCCTGGACATCCTATCTTGTCCCCTTGTAATCTCGTAGTACGAGATCTTCTCGAGTTCTTTCGTGTATCCCATTCATCTCCCAGAAGCGAGTTCTTGTATTCCACATATCTTGTCTCATACTTACGATCCCGGGTTGTGGGATCTCCTATATCATCTCTAGTCCAGTTTTCCATACCTATTGGTCCCGGGTTGTGGAACATCTTGTATGAGTCACATATTCTTGTATCATTTTCCCTACATGGGTGTTCTTGTAATCATAAGTGTATTTCGGAAATCTTATCTACTGTAGTCAGAGAGCACAATCTAGTGCTCCCCTGACATTTTGGCAAGACTATCTTCTATCCAAGACCAAGAATCATGGAGAACGCTTATGAACAGATCGTAGCATCACTTCAGAGTCTCCAACAACAAGACGAAGACCTAAGTCATCGACAGACAAAGTCGAGATGGGACATCCAATGCATGTAGGTGCACTCCTCCAAGAATTACAAGAACGAATCGGGAGTCTTCAAGAAAATCAAGGGAGTATTCAAGTGAATCAACGGCCTAGTACATCATTTATGAAGGAACCCAAGATTTGCATGCCAGAAAAGTTTGATGGGGCTCGCACAAAGTTTCGTGGATTTCTCCAGCAAGTTAAATTATACATCCGTATGCAACCTGATAGATACCCTCACGAGGCATCCAAGGTCGGGTTTATCGGAACCTTGCTCTGTGGCCAAGTTATCATGGTTTGCCCCAATCTTGGAGAAGAACATGGAAGTGTTTCAGGACTATTAGGGGTTTCTTCGAGAACTCTCCGCCACATTTGGAGGTGCAGATACAAGTCGAGTAGCAGAAACAAAACTTCGGAAGTTACGTCAAGGTAACCTCCCTGCCTCTACCTATGCATCTGAATTTAGGGAGTTGATATGTGATCTCACTTCGCATGAAGATTATTTCATAAGCCAATTCAGATGGGGTTTAAGAGATGATGTGAAGGACCTTTTGCTCACGATGCCAGAGGTTAAAACATTGAATGAATATATCATGCAAGCTATTCAATGTGATAACCGACTTTTTGAAAGGAAACAAGAAAAACAAATAGAAGGAAGACCTCGCCAATGGAAACCTTTCCAACCCACTACTAAAGATGAGTCCATGCCTGAACCTATGCAAATAGATGTAACTAGGTTTCAACCTCTAACACTAGAAGAGAAACAGAGAAGGAGAGTTAATAAGTTATGTCTCTACTCTAGAAAACTTGGACATATTGCAATTAATTGTCCGAACAAGAGACCAAACTCCAGAGTCGCAGCCACCCTTGTAGAGCAGGGAAACGAGGAAGTCCAGTTGTAAAAGAGACCCTGCAGCCCGACCATGATATAAGAAAGGGTCTCACAATTCCAGCTACACCCATAGAAACATGTCTTGCACCTGTGAAGTTAATCATGCCAAAGAAGACCTTTTCCCTTACAGCCCTAGTAGATTCAGGAGCCTCCTCATGTTTCATCGATGAAGGATTGGTTAAGAAACATGGAATTCCTGTACTTCGGAAGAACAAACCAGTAGTAGCTGAAGTAGTAGATGGACGACCTCTAGCATCTGGGAATATAACCATGGAAACCACACCATTAAGAGTACACCTTGGTGACCATGAATCCCACATATGTTTCAATGTAATATCAAGCCCTGTACATCTAGTTATCATTGGAATGCCCTGGATAAAGAAGCATAATCCAGACATTAATTGGGAAAAGAATAAAATCACCCGTCGAGATATCCAGAAGAACCCAACATATGTTGGAGCCAAAGCCTTCATACATGCAGTAACGAAGGAACCTACATATATGATATATGCCATACCAGCTCAAGAATCCAAGAAAGATGATCCAGTACAGCTACCCAATCACTACAAAGGCTTTGAAGATGTTTTTGAAAAGAAGAATGCAGATATCCTCCCAGAGCATAGACCTTATGATCTCCCCATAGATCTTCAAGAGGAGCACAGCCACCCTTTGGACCAATCTACATTCTATCCCCAGAGGAACTTACAAAACTACGCAAGAACATTGATGAGAATCTAGCAAAGGGGTTTATCAAACACTCGAAGTCTCCAGAAGGAGCCGCTATTCTATTCGTAAAGAAGAAGGATGGGACTCTTCGGATGTGTGTAGACTATCGTGGACTAAACAAAGTGACTATAAAAAACAAATACCCTCTGCCACTCATATCAGAGCTCTTGGAACGCCTTGCAAAAGCGAAATTCTTCACGAAAATTGATCTTCGAGGAGCTTACAACCTTGTCAAGATCAGAGAAGGAGATGAATGGAAGACAGCATTTCGAACAAGGTATGGGCATTTTGAATATGTAGTTATGCCATTTGGTCTTACAAATGCTCCAGCTGTCTTCCAACATATGATGAATGATATCTTTCGAGAATATTTAGATGATTTTGTTGTAATATACCTTGATGATATCTTGATATTCTCCAAAAATCTAGAGGATCATGAGCTCATGTAAAGATAGTCCTAGAGAAACTAAGAGAAAAAGGATTATATGCAAAATTGGAGAAGTGCTCTTTCCATAAGACAGAAGTGGAATTTTTAAGGTACATTGTATCAGATAAAGGAATTTTTATGGACCCTAAGAAGATTCAGACAATCCTTGATTGGCAACCACCTTAATGTGTTCGAGATGTACAATGTTTTCTAGGGTTTGCAAACTTCTATAGGATATTCATCAAAGATTACTCCAAGATAGTGACACCTCTTACCAAGCTTACAGGGAACTCCAAATTCTCATGGACCGAAGAAGCAGAAAAAGCATTCTAGACCTTGAAATCAGCATTCACTACTACTCCAATTCTAGTTCATCCTGATTCCAGTAAGCCCTTCTTCCTTGAGAGAGATGCATCAGACTTTGCTCTAGGGGCCATTCTTTCCCAATATGGAGATCATGGACACCTACATCCAGTTGCATATCATTCAAGGAAGTTTTCCCCTCCAGAAATTAATTATGAAATTCATGATAAAGAACTTCTTGCCATAGTAGACGCGTTTGATACCTGGCCTCATCATCTAGAAGGAGCAGCTCATAAAGTCATTGTGTATTCAGATCACAAGAACTTAGAGTATTTTATGACCACCCGGATTCTCAATAGAAGGCAATCTCGATGGAGTAACTTTTTATCCAGATTCGACTTTGTCATCACATACCGTCAAGGACGTCATCAATGTCAGTCAGATGCCCTGTCCAGAAGATCTTACCTTGCACCAAAGAAGTGTGAAGAGGCCTTTGATCAACAAGAGAGTGTATTCCTCAAGCCTGAACATCTCCAGTTAGCAGCTATCTCTTCAAGCCATCATGAAGATTCAGCCTTGAATCAGTTGATCCGTGAGAACCTACCACAGGATGAATTATTTTGTAACATTAAGCAGAAAGCTCAAGAAGGAAAATTCCAAGAAGTAAACGAATTTCAGGAGAAGGATGGTTTACTACTCTATAAGAACCTACTGTATGTCCCTCCAGGTAAACCCAGGATCCAAGTACTTCAACAACGCCATGACAACCTTGCAACAGGACATTTTGGAGTGAATAAAACAATAGAACTCATATCAAGGGACTTTTGGTGGCCTCAGATGTGGAAGGAAGTCAAAGAATACATTCGAACCTGTGATACTTGCAATAGATCTAAGGTACCCCGACATAAACCTCATGGCCTCTTGCAACCTCTACCTATTCCAGAAAGGCCATGGGCTTCATTGTCTATGGATTTCATCACAGACCTACCAAAGTCAGATAAGTATGATGCCATTCTTGTTATTGTGGATAGATTTACAAAGATGGCACACTTCATTCCAACTACCAAGGCAATCACAGGTGCACCCCGTGCTAGAATTTTTCTCAGGTATATATTTAGGCTTCATGGATTGCCTGATGACATTGTCAGTGATCGAGGTCCACAGTTCGTATCCAGCTTTTGGAAAAGTCTTTGCAAGCTCCTTGGTGTTCAAGTTAAACTATCTACAGCAAATCATCCACATACAGATGGACAAACAGAACAGGTGAATCAAGTCCTGGAGCAATATCTCCGTTGTACTAGCAACTATCATCAAAATGATTGGTTTGAGCTTTTACCCTTTGTAGAGTTTGCTTATAATAATAGTGTTCATGCATCTACCAAGCAGACTCCCTTCTTTGCAAATTATGGACAACATCCAAGGATGGATATACAACTCTCAAATCATGTCAAGAACCCAGCTGCCAGAGACAAGGCCCAGTACCTGATGGACATTCACAAAGAACTCAAGGAAGAGATCCATAAAGCTCAAGAACAATATAAGTACTATGGAGATCAACATCGTGTCCAGAATCCATCCTATCAAATTGGGGATAAAGTATGGTTACTCAGAAACAATTTGCAAATCTCAAGACCTTGTGCAAAGTTAGATCATCAAAGATTTGGTCCATTTACCATCTTGGCCAAGATTAATCCAGTCACCTTAGCTCCAGCTACCAAGTACTATGAGAATACATCCAGTTTTCCATGTATCCATGTTGGAACCATATCAGATTTCACCATTGAGGGGGGAGAGACCTAGTCCTTCACCACCTATCGAGATTGATGATCATGAAGAATTTGAAGTCGAGCATGTCCTAGATTCCAGAATATCCCGAGGAAGATTGGAATACCTTATTCATTGGAAAGGGTATGACATCAGTGATCGTACTTGGGAACCTGTAGAAAACCTTCAGAGAGCACCAATCAAGGTTCAAGAATTCCATAAGAGAAATCCAACAAAGCCGAGACCAGATAACATGACCGCTCCTCGTGGAACTCGTCGCTTGAGGGGGAGGTGATGTCATGGACAAAGGAAACCATCCAAAACCTTAGATTCCATGTGAACCCTATATCTCATGATTAGTTCAGAATTAGAAGAAACCAATGCTTCCATTGCGTCCGGAATGTTCCAAAACCCTAAGATCGACTGTCTACTTGCCTGATTCGGATATCCAGAGCTCATGTTTCGAATTGATGACATCATCGATGACATCATCAATTCGTAACCGCCTTTGATGAACCGCCCTTGAAAACATATATAAGGAGGGGTTTGCCACATTCATAATCAGTCTTGCCAATACCAGTCTTGGGAGCTCAAGGAGTCCTGACCGCCAAGTAAGTACTCCTCAAGTTCCAGTTCTAGTTCTTGTCTTGTTCCTTGTTCTAGTCTAGTTCCTGGACATCCTATCTTGTCCCCTTGTAATCTCGTAGTACGAGATCCTGTCGAGTTCTTTCGTGTATCCCGTTCATCTCCCAGATGCGAGTTCTTGTATTCCAGATATCTTGTCTCATACTTACGATCCCGGGTTGTGGGATCTCCTGTATCATCTCTAGTCCAGTTTTCCATACCTATTGGTCCCGCGTTGTGGGACATCTTGTATCAGTCACATATTCTTGTTTCATTTTCCCTACATGGGTGTTCTTGTAATCATAAGTGTATTTCGGAAATCTTGTCTACTGTAGTCAGAGAGCACAATCTAGTGCTCCCCTGACATTTTGGCAAGACTATCGTCTATCCAAGACCAGGAATCATGGAGAACGCTTATGAACAGATCGTAGCATCACTTCAGAGTCTCCAACAGCAAGACGAAGACCTAAGTCATCGACAGACACAAGTCGAGATGGGACATCCAATGCATGTAGGTGCACTCCTCCAAGAATTACAAGAACGAATCGGGAGTCTTCAAGAAAATCAAGGGAGTATTCAAGTGAATCAACGGCCTAGTACATCATTTATGAAGGAACCCAAATTTCGTGGATTTCTCCAGCAAGTTAAATTATACATCCGTATGCAACCTGATAGATACCCTCACGAGGCATCCAAGGTCGGGTTTATCGGAACGATGCTCTGTGGCCAAGCATTATCATGGTTTGCCCCAATCTTGGAGAAGAACATGGAAGTATTTCAGGACTATGAGGGGTTTCTTCGAGAACTCTCCGCCACATTTGGAGGTGCAGATACAAGTCGAGTAGCAGAAACAAAACTTCGGAAGTTACGTCAAGGTAACCTCCCTGCCTCTACCTATGCATCTGAATTTAGGGAGTTGATATGTGATCTCACTTCGCATGAAGATTATTTCATAAGCCAATTCAGATGGGGTTTAAGAGATGATGTGAAGGACCTTTTGCTCACGATGCCAGAGGTTAAAACATTGAATGAATATATCATGCAAGCTATTCAATGTAATAACCGACTTTTTGAAAGGAAACAAGCAAAACAAATAGAAGGAAGACTTCGCCAGTGGAAACCTTTCCAACCCACTACTAAAGATGAGTCCATGCCTGAACCTATGCAAATAGATGTAACTAGGTTTCAGCCTCTAACACTAGAAGAGAAACAGAGAAGGAGAGTTAATAAGTTATGCCTCTACTCTGGAAAACTTGGACATATTGCAATTAATTGTCCGAACAAGAGAACAAAATCCAGAGTCGCAGCCACCCTTGTAGAGCAGGGAAACGAGGAAGTCCAGTTGTAAAAGAGACCCTGCAGCCGGACCATGATATAAGAAAGGGTCTCATAATTCCAACTACACCCATAGAAACATGTCTTGCACCTGTCAAGCTAATCATGCCCAAGAAAACCCTTTCCCTTACAGTTCTAGTAGATTCAGGAGCCTCCTCATGTTTCATCGATGAAGGATTGGTTAAGAAACATGGAATTCCTGTACTTCGGAAGAACAAACCAGTAGTAGCTGAAGTAGTAGATGGACGACCTCTAGCATCTGGGAATATAACCATGGAAACCACACCATTAAGAGTACACCTTGGTGACCATGAATCCCACATATGTTTCAATGTAATATCAAGCCCTGTACATCTAGTTATCATTGGAGTGCCCTGGTTAAAGAAGCATAATCCAGACATTAATTGGGAAAAGAATAAAATCACCCGTCGAGATATCCAGAAGAACCCAACATATGTTGGAGCCAAAGCCTTCATACATGGAGTAAGGAAGGAACCTACATATATGATATATGCCATACCCGCTCAAGAATCCAAGAAAGATGATCCAGTACAGCTACCCAATCACTACAAAGGCTTTGAAGATGTTTTTGAAAAGAAGAATGCAGATATCCTCCCAGAGCATAGACCTTATGATCACCCCATAGATCTTCAAGAGGGAGCACAGCCACCCTTTGGACCAATCTACATTCTATCACCAGATGAACTTACAGAAATACGCAAGAACATTGATGAGAATCTAGCAAAGGGGTTTATCAAACACTCGAAGTCTCCAGAAGGAGCCACTATTCTATTCGTAAAGAAGAAGGATGGGACTCTTCGGATGTGTGTAGACTATCGTGGACTAAACAAAGTGACTATAAAAAACAAATACCCTCTGCCACTCATATCAGAGCTCTTGGAACGCCTTGGAAAAGCGAAATTCTTCACGAAAATTGATCTTCGAGGAGCTTACAACCTTGTCAAGATCAGAGAACGAGATGAATGGAAGACAGCATTTCGAACAAGGTATGGGCATTTTGAATATGTAGTTATGCCATTTGGTCTTACAAATGCTCCGGCTGTCTTCCAACATATGATGAATGATATCTTTCGAGAATATTTAGATGATTTTGTTGTAATATACCTTGATGATATCTTGATATTCTCCAAAAATCTAGAGGATCATGAGCTCATGTAAAGATAGTCCTAGAGAAACTAAGAGAAAAAGGATTATATGCAAAATTGGAGAAGTGCTCTTTCCATAAGACAGAAGTGGAATTTTTAAGGTACATTGTATCAGATAAAGGAATTTTTATGGACCCTAAGAAGATTCAGACAATCCTTGATTGGCAACCACCTTAATGTGTTCGAGATGTACAATGTTTTCTAGGGTTTGCCAACTTCTATAGGATATTCATCAAAGATTACTCCAAGATAGTGACACCTCTTACCAAGCTTACAGGGAACTCCAAATTCTCATGGACCGAAAAAGCAGAAAAAGCATTCTAGACCTTGAAATCAGCATTCACTACTCCTCCAATTCTAGTTCATCCTGATTCCAGTAAGCCCTTCTTCCTTGAGAGAGATGCATCAGACTTTGCTCTACGGGCCATTCTTTCCCAATATGGAGATGATGGACACCTACATCCAGTTGCATATCATTCAAGGAAGTTTTCCCCTCCAGAAATTAATTATGAAATTCATGATAAAGAACTTCTTGCCATAGTAGACGCGTTTGATACCTGGCGTCATCATCTAGAAGGAGCAGCTCATAAAGTCATTGTGTATTCAGATCACAAGAACTTAGAGTATTTTATGACCACCCGGATTCTCAATAGAAGGCAATCTCGATGGAGTAACTTTTTATCCAGATTCGACTTTGTCATCACATACCGTCCAGGACGTCATCAATGTCAGTCAGATGCCCTGTCCAGAAGATCTTACCTTGCACCAAAGAAGGGTGAAGAGGCCTTTGATCAACAAGAGAGTGTATTACTCAAGCCTGAACATCTCCAGTTAGCAGCTATCTCTTCAAGCCATCATGAAGATTCAGCCTTGAATCAGTTGATCCGTGAGAACCTACCACAGGATGAATTGTTTTGTAACATTAAGCAGAAAGCTCAAGAAGGAAAATTCCAAGAAGTAAATGAATTTCAGGAGAAGGATGGTTTACTACTCTATAAGAACCTACTGTATGTCCCTCCAGGTAAACCCAAGATCCAAGTACTTCAACAACGCCATGACAACCTTGGAGCAGGACATTTTGGAGTGAATAAAACAATAGAACTCATATCAAGGGACTTTTGGTGGCCTCAGATGTGGAAGGAAGTCAAAGAATACATTCGAACCTGTGATACTTGCAATAGATCTAAGGTACCCCGACATAAACCTCATGGCCTCTTGCAACCTCTACCTATTCCAGAAAGGCCATGGGCTTCATTGTCTATGGATTTCATCACAGACCTACCAAAGTCAGATAAGTATGATGCCATTCTTGTTATTGTGGATAGATTTACAAAGATGGCACACTTCATTCCAACTACCAAGGCAATCACAGGTGCAGCCACTGCTAGACTTTTTCTCAGGTATATATTTAGGCTTCATGGATTGCCTGATGACATTGTCAGTGATCGAGGTCCACAGTTCGTATCCAGCTTTTGGAAAAGTCTTTGCAAGCTCCTTGGTGTTCAAGTTAAACTATCTACAGCAAATCATCCACATACAGATGGACAAACAGAACGGGTGAATCAAGTCCTGGAGCAATATCTCCGTTGTACTAGCAACTATCATCAAAATGATTGGTTTGAGCTTTTCCCTTTGTAGAGTTTGCTTATAATAATAGTGTTCATGCATCTACCAAGCAGACTCCCTTCTTTGCAAATTATGGACAACATCCAAGGATGGATATACAACTCTCAAATCATGTCAAGAACCCAGCTGCCAGAGACAAGGCCCAGTTCCTGATGGACATTCACAAAGAACTCAAGGAAGAGATCGATAAAGCTCAAGAACAATATAAGTACTATGCATATCAACATCGTGTCCAGAATCCATCCTATCAAATCGGGGATAAAGTATGGTTACTCAGAAACAATTTGTAAATCTCAAGACCTTGTGCAAAGTTAGATCATCAAAGATTTGGTCCATTTACCATCTTGGCCAAGATTAATCCAGTCACCTTAGCTCCAGCTACCAAGTACTATGAGAATACATCCAGTTTTCCATGTATCCATGTTGGAACCATATCAGATTTCACCATTGAGGGGGGAGAGACCTAGTCCTTCACCACCTATCGAGATTGATGATCATGAAGAATTTGAAGTCGAGCATGTCCTAGATTCCAGAATATCCCGAGGAAGATTGGAATACCTTATTTATTGGAAAGGGTATGACATCAGTGATCGTACTTGGGAACCTGTAGAAAACCTTCAGAGAGCACCAATCAAGGTTCAAGAATTCCATAAGAGAAATCCAACGAAGCCGAGACCAGATAACATGACCGCTCCTCGTGGAACTCGTCGCTTGAGGGGGAGGTGATGTCATGGACAAAGGAAACCATCCAAAACCTTAGATTCCATGTGAACCCTATATCTCATGATGAGTTCAGAATTAGAAAAAACCAATGCTTCCATTGCGTCCGGAATGTTCCAAAACCCTAAGATCGACTGTCTACTTGCCTGATTCGGATATCCAGAGCTCATGTTTCGAATTGATGACATCATCGATGAAATCAGCAATTCGTAACCGCCTTTCATGAGCCGCCCTTGAAAACATATATAAGGAGGGGTTTGCCACATTCATAATCAGTCTTGCCAATACCAGTCTTGGGAGCTCAAGGAGTCGTGACCGCCAAGTAAGTACTCTTCAAGTTCCAGTTCTAGTTCTTGTCTTGTTCCTTGTTCTAGTCTAGTTCCTGGACATCCTATCTTGTCCCCTTGTAATCTCGTAGTACGAGATCCTGTCGAGTTCTTTTCGTGTATCCCGTTCATCTCCCATAAGCGAGTTCTTGTATTCCAGATATCTTGTCTCATACTTACGATCCCGGGTTGTGGGATCTCCTGTATCATCTCTAGTCCAGTTTTCCATACCTATTGGTCCCGGGTTGTGGGACATCTTGTATCAGTCACATATTCTTGTATCATTTTCCCTACATGGGTGTTCTTGTAATCATAAGTGTATTTCGGAAATCTTGTCTACTGTAGTCAGAGAGCACAATCTAGTGCTCCCCTGACATTTTGGCAAGACTATCTTCTATCCAAGACTAGGAATCATGGAGAACGCTTATGAACAGATCGTAGCATCACTTCAGAGTCTCCAACAACAAGACGAAGACCTAAGTCATCGACAGACAAAAGTCGAGATGGGACATCCAATGCATGTAGGTGCACTCCTCCAAGAATTACAAGAACGAATCGAGAGTCTTCAAGAAAATCAAGGGAGTATTCAAGTGAATCAACGGCCTAGTACATCATTTATGAAGGAACCCAAGATTTGCATGCCAGAAAAGTTTGATGGGGATCGCACAAAGTTTCGTGGATTTCTCCAGCAAGTTAAATTATACATCCGTATGCAACCTGATAGATACCCTCACGAGGCATCCAAGGTCGGGTTTATCAGAACCTTGCTCTGTGGCCAAGCATTATCATGGTTTGCCCCAATCTTGGAGAAGAACATGGAAGTATTTCAGGACTATGAGGGGTTTCTTCGAGAACTCTCCGCCACATTTGGAGGTGCAGATACAAGTCGAGTAGCAGAAACAAAACTTCGGAAGTTACGTCAAGGTAACCTCCCTGCCTCTACCTATGCATCTGAATTTAGGGAGTTGATATGTGATCTCACTTCGCATGAAGATTATTTCATAAGCCAATTCAGATGGGGTTTAAGAGATGATGTGAAGGACCTTTTGCTCACGATGCCAGAGGTTAAAACATTGAATGAATATATCATGCAAGCTATTCAATGTGATAACCGACTTTTTGAAAGGAAACAAGAAAAACAAATAGAAGGAAGACCTCGCCAGTGGAAACCTTTCCATCCCACTACTAAAGATGAGTCCATGCCTGAACCTATGCAAATAGATGTAACTAGGTTTCAGCCTCTAACACTAGAAGAGAAACAGAGAAGGAGAGTTAATAAGTTATGTCTCTACTCTGGAAAACTTGGACATATTGCAATTAATTGTCCGAACAAGAGAACAAACTCCAGAGTCGCAGCCACCCTTGTAGAGCAGGGAAACGAGGAAATCAAGTTGTAAAAGAGACCCTGCAGCCGGACCATGATATAAGAAAGGGTCTCATAATTCCAGCTACACCCATAGAAACATGTCTTGCACCTGTCAAGTTAATCATGCCCAAGAAGACCCTTTCCCTTACAACCCTAGTAGATTCAGGAGCCTCCTCATGTTTCATCAATGAAGGATTGGTTAAGAAACATGGAATTCCTGTACTTCGGAAGAACCAACCAGCAGTAGCTGAAGTAGTAGATGGACGACCTCTAGCATATGGGAATATAACCATGGAAACCACACCATTAAGAGTACACCTTGGTGACCATGAATCCCACATATGTTTCAATGTAATATCAAGCCCTGTACATCTAGTTATCATTGGAATGCCCTGGTTAAAGAAGCATAATCCAGACATTAATTGGGAAAAGAATAAAATCACCTGTCGAGATATCCAGAAGAACCCAACATATGTTGGAGCCAAAGCCTTCATACATGCAGTAAGGAAGGAACCTACATATATGATATATGCCATACCCGCTCAAGAATCCAAGAAAGATGATCCAGTACAGCTACCCAATCACTACAAAGGCTTTGAAGATGTTTTTGAAAAGAAGAATGCAGATATCCTCCCAGAGCATAGACCTTATGATCGCCCCATTGATCTTCAAGAGGGAGCACAGCCACCCTTTGGACCAATCTACATACTATTCCGAGAGGAACTTACAGAACTACGCAAGAACATTGATGAGAATCTAGCAAAGGGGTTTATCAAACACTCGAAGTCTCCAGAAGGAGCCGCTATTCTATTCGTAAAGAAGAAGGATGGGACTCTTCGGATGTGTGTAGACTATCGTGGACTAAACAAAGTGACTATAAAAAACAAATACCCTCTGCCACTCATATCAGAGCTCTTGGAACTCCTTGGAAAAGCGAAATTCTTCACGAAAATTGATCTTCGAGGAGCTTACAACCTTGTCAAGATCAGAGAAGGAGATGAATGGAAGACAGCATTTCGAACAAGGTATGGGCATTTTGAATATGTAGTTATGCCATTTGGTCTTACAAATGCTCGAGCTGTCTTCCAACATATGATGAATGATATCTTTCGAGAATATTTAGATGATTTTGTTGTAATATACCTTGATGATATCTTGATATTCTCCAAAAATCTAGAGGATCATGAGCTCATGTAAAGATAGTCCTAGAGAAACTAAGAGAAAAAGGATTATATGCAAAATTGGAGAAGTGCTCTTTCCATAAGACAGAAGTGGAATTTTTAGGGTACATTGTATCAGATAAAGGAATTTTTATGGACCCTAAGAAGATTCAGACAATCCTTGATTGGCAACCACCTTAATGTGTTCGAGATGTACAATGTTTTCTAGGGTTTGCCAACTTCTATAGGATATTCATCAAAGATTACTCCAAGATAGTGACACCTCTTACCAAGCTTATAGGGAACTCCAAATTCTCATGGACCGAAGAAGCAGAAAAAGCATTCCAGACCTTGAAATCAGCATTCACTACTGCTCCAATTCTAGTTCATCCTGATTCCAGTAAGCCCTTCTTCCTTGAGACAGATGCATCAGACTTTGTTCTAGGGGCCATTCTTTCCCAATATGGAGATGATGGACACCTACATCCAGTTGCATATCATTCAAGGAAGTTTTCCCCTCCAGAAATTAATTATGAAATTCATGATAAAGAACTTCTTGCCATAGTAGACGCGTTTGATACCTAGCGTCATCATCTAGAAGGAGCAGCTCATAAAGTCATTGTGTATTCAGATCACAAGAACTTAGAGTATTTTATGACCACCCGGATTCTATATAGAAGGCAATCTCGATGGAGTAACTTTTTATCCAGATTCGACTTTGTCATCACATACCGTCCAGGACGTCATCAATGTCAATCAGATGCCCTGTCCAGAAGATCTTACCTTGCACCAAAGAAGGGTGAAGAGGCCTTTGATCAACAAGAGAGTGTATTACTCAAGCCTGAACATCTCCAGTTAGGAGCTATCTCTTCAAGCCATCATGAAGATTCAGCCTTGAATCAGTTGATCCGTGAGAACCTACCACAGGATGAATTGTTTTGTAACATTAAGCAGAAAGCTCAAGAAGGAAAATTCCAAGAAGTAAATGAATTTCAGGAGAAGGATGGTTTACTACTCTATAAGAACCTACTGTATGTCCCTCCAGGTAAACCCAGGATCCAAGTACTTCAACAACGCCATGACAACCTTGCAGCAAGACATTTTGGAGTGAATAAAACAATAGAACTCATATCAAGGGACTTTTGATGGCCTCAGATGTGGAAGGAAGTCAAAGAATACATTCGAACCTGTGATACTTGCAATAGATCTAAGGTACCCCGACATAAACCTCATGGCCTCTTGCAACCTCTACCTATTCCAGAAAGGCCATGGGCTTCATTGTCTATGGATTTCATCACAGACCTACCAAAGTCAGATAAGTATGATGCCATTCTTGTTATTGTGCATAGATTTACAAAGATGGCACACATCATTCCAACTACCAAGGCAATCACAGGTGCAGCCACTGCTAGACTTTTTCTCACTTTTTCTCAGGTATATATTTAGGCTTCATGGATTGCCTGATGACATTGTCAGTGATCGAGGTCCACAGTTCGTATCCAGCTTTTGGAACAGTCTTTGCAAGCTCCTTGGTGTTCAAGTTAAACTATCTACAGCAAATCATCCACATACAGATGGACAAACAGAACGGGTGAATCAAGTCCTGGAGCAATATCTCCGTTGTACTAGCAACTATCATCAAAATGATTGGTTTGAGCTTTTACCCTTTGCAGAGTTTGCTTATAATAATAGTGTTCATGCATCTACCAAGCAGACTCCTTTCTTTGCAAATTATGGACAACATCCAAGGATGGATATACAACTCTCAAATCATGTCAAGAACCCAGCTGCCAGAGACAAGGCCCAGTACCTGATGGACATTCACAAAGAACTCAAGGAAGAGATCCATAAAGCTCAAGAACAATATAAGTACTATGCACATCAACATCGTGTCCAGAATCCATCCTATCAAATTGGGGATAAAGTATGGTTACTCAGAAACAATTTGCAAATCTCAAGACCTTGTGCAAAGTTAGATCATCAAAGATTTGGTCCATTTACCAGAGAGACCTAGTCCTTCACCACCTATCGAGATTGATGATCATGAAGAATTTGAAGTCGAGCATGTCTTAGATTCCAGAATATCCCGAGGAAGATTGGAATACCTTATTCATTGGAAAGGGTATGACATCAGTGATCGTACTTGGAACCTGTAGAAAACCTTGAGAGAGCATTAATCAAGGTTCAAAAATTCCATAAGAGAAATCCAACAAAGCCGAGACCAGATAACATGACCGCTCCTCGTGGAACTCGTCGCTTGAGGGGGAGGTGATGTCATGGACAAAGGAAACCATCCAAAACCTTAGATTCCATGTGAACCCTATATCTCATGATTAGTTCAGAATTAGAAGAAACCAATGCTTCCATTGCGTCAAGAATGTTCCAAAACCCTAAGATCGACTGTATACTTGCCTGATTCGGATATCCAGAGCTCATGTTTCGAATTGATGACATCATCGTCAGCAATTCGTAACCACCTTTTATGAACCGCCCTTAAAAACATATATAAGGAGGGGTTTGCCACATTCATAATCAGTCTTGCCAATACCAGTCTTGGGAGCTCAAGGAGTCGTGACCGCCAAGTAAGTACTCTTCAAGTTCGAGTTCTAGTGCTTGTCTTGCTCCTTGTTCTAGTCTAGTTCCTGGACATCCTATCTTGTCCCCTTGTAGTCTCGTAGTACGAGTTCCTGTCGAGTTCTTTCGTGTATCCCGTTCATCTCCCAGAAGCGAGTTCTTGTATTCCAGATATCTTGTCTCATACTTACGATCCCGGGTTGTGGGATCTCCTGTATCATCTTTAGTCCAGTTTTCCATACCTATTGGTCCCGGGTTGTGGGACATCTTGTATCAGTCACATATTCTTGTATCATTTCCCTACATGGGTGTTCTTGTAATCATAAGTGTATTTCGGAAATCTTGTCTACTATAGTCAAAGAGCACAATCTAGTGCTCCCCTGACATTTTGGCAAGACTATCTTCTATCCAAGACCAGGAATCATGGAGAACGCTTATGAACAGATCGTAGCATCACTTCAGAGTCTCCAACAACAAGTCGAAGACCTAAGTCATCGGCAGACACAAGTCGAGATGGGACATCCAATGCATGTAGGTGCACTCCTCCAAGAATTACAAGAACCTACCAAAGACCTACCAAAGTCGAATAAGTATGATGCCATTCTTGTTATTGTGCATAGATTTACAAAGATGGCACACTTCATTCCAACTACCAAGGCAATCACAGGTGGAGCCACTGCTAGACTTTTTCTCAGGTATATATTTAGGCTTCATGGATTTCCTGATGACATTGTCAGTGATCGAGGTCCACAATTCGTATCCAGCTTTTGGAACAGTCTTTGCAAGCTCCTTGGTGTTCAAGTTAAACTATCTACAGCAAATCATCCACAGACAGATGGACAAACAGAACGGGTGAATCAAGTCCTGGAGCAATATCTCGGTTGCACTAGCAACTATCATCAAAATGATTGGTTTGAGCTTTTACCCCTTGCAGAGTTTGCTTATAATAATAGTGTTCATTCATCTACCAAGCAGACTCCCTTCTTTGCAAATTATGGACAACATCCAAGGATGGATATACAACTCTCAAATCATGTCAAGAACCCAGCTGCTAGAGACAAGGCCAAGTACCTAATGGACATTCACAAAGAACTCAAGGAAGAGATCCATAAAGCTCAAGAACAATATAAGTACTATGCAGATCAACATCGTGTCCAGAATCCATCCTATCAAATTGGGGATAAAGTATGGTTACTCAGAAACAATTTGCAAACCGCAAGACCTTGTGCAAAGTTAGATCATTAAAGATTTGGTCCATTTACCATCTTGGCCAAGATTAATCCAGTCACCTTCAAGCTCCAGCTACCAAGTACTATGAGAATACATCCAATTTTCCATGTATCCATGTTGGAACCATATCAGATTTCACCATTGAGGGGGGAGAGACCTAGTCCTTCACCACCTATCGAGATTGATGATCATGAAGAATTTGAAGTCGAGCATGTCCTAGATTCCAGAATATCCCGAGGAAGATTGGAATACCTTATTCATTGGAAAGGGTATGACATCAGTGATCGTACTTGGGAACCTGTAGAAAACCTTCAGAGAGCACCAATCAAGGTTCAAGAATTCCATAAGAGAAATCCAACAAAGCCGAGACCAGATAACATGACCGCTCCTCGTGGAACTCGTCGTTTGAGGGGGAGGTGATGTCATGGACAAAGGAAACCATCCAAAACCTTAGATTCCATGTGAACCCTATATCTCATGATTAGTTCAGAATTAGAAGAAAGCAATGCTTCCATTGCGTCCGGAATGTTCCAAAACCCTAAGATCGATTGTCTACTTGCTTGATTCGGGTATCCAAAGCTCATGTTTCGAATTGATGACATCATCAATTCGTAACCGCCTTTCATGAACCGCCCTTGAAAACCTATATAAGGAGGGGTTGGCCACATTCATAATCAATCTTGCCAATACCAGTCTTGGGAGCTCAAGGAGTCGTGACCGCCAAGTAAGTACTCTTCAAGTTCCAGTTCTAGTTCTTGTCTTGTTCCTTGTTCTAGTCTAGTTCCTGGACATCCTATCTTGTCCCCTTGTAATCTCGTAGTACGAGATCCTGTCGAGTTCTTTAGTGTATCCAGTTCATCTCCCAGAAGGGAGTTCTTGTATTCCAGATATCTTGTCTCATACTTACGATCCCGGGTTGTGGGATCTCCTGTATCATCTCTAGTCCAGTTTCCCATACCTATTGGTCCCGGGTTGTGGGACATCTTGTACTTTGAATATGGTGCCCTTGTATTCAGTGAAGATTCTCCCCTAATCCTTCTCCCTTGGAATAAGATCTCAAGGTTGGTTCTTCCCAAGGCAACATAATGAAAGTGAAAGATAATGCCCATGATGGCCAGAAGACTGTGGGCCCCACAAGTGGGTCCTCTTCTTTTTTTAAGGAGGAAGTTGCACAATGCTCAACATTACATTAGAGACACATCAGAAAAATATCAAAAGACTACACTCTACATTCTACATTTCCGTAGAAGTTCCTACCTTTGTATCATGCATTATCTCCTATAAGGGGCCTCTGTGAGATAGTGCAAGGAGTCCCTTTTTAGAAAGATGCATGGCTCGGAGTTTGTGCTCCCTGTGGGTTGGTGCCCACACCGCACTTCTCAGAAGGATCACTTTGCTGCATCCTCTTTGCAAATACCCTCTTGTTGAAATCCGACACAGTAATACAAAGCTGGTTCTACATACTCCTCTTGTAATACAAATCTGCTTTGACATAAGCCTCTTGCCATGCTCGTGTTTTGTTGTGCTTTCATTCTTGTCCTATTATGCTCTTGTCTGTCCATTTCTTGGTGTGCCCTGCTATCTCAATAGTGTGTTGCCTGGTCGACAAACTCTTCTGTGAACTTTTTTTTTACCGTAATATCGTGATGCATACTTGATTGTGTGCTGCTGTCTAAGGCTTGTGTACGAGCAGTGGTGTTACTTCCTTTTGTGAATGTTGTTGATGGGCACACAGCATAGGAGCACATTTGTACTGTCAGGGCAATTTTTCCCTCATTTATTGATTCCTCCCCCCTGGATTGTATTTATTACAGAGAAAGCTTCTCTTACCAGGACTGTCATGTACAGGAATACACCAGGACTGTCCAGGCAGATTTTCACTCCTTTGGGATCTCCCCCCCCCCAACCCCACAACAAAAAAAACAGCTGTAATAAAGCAAATTGTACATTCATTATCTAGGATGATGCCCTTTTTTTTATGATGTACTAATAAGAAAGAGACATTGTTCGTTATGAAAAATTTATGCCCTTTGATGTGTGTAATCATGTGATGGCCGCATGTCATGGGTATGATGAGCTTCCATGCATCTGCTGGATTGTGCATATTCTGTGCATAGAGTGTATAATAAGCTAGGGTTTATCTGTATGACAAGCTGCTGTGCATCTTCTGTATTTATGGTTTTCCTGCACCTTGCTACAATACACAGTTGATGGGCCAAATTGAGTATCTCTGAATCACTGCAAAAGGGCTTATCTTCACAAACACTTCTAAGCCGCTTAAAATCCCTACTGGTCTCAATACTGAAAACATATCTGATCTTTGTGAGCCCTAAATACCTAGGAATATCATTTGTTTATAGCTTTGAGAGGCCTAAATTTAGATGGTGCGTGTTGCTGTGGTGGCTAGACTTTAAGGACAGTGAGGTTCCGTTCACAAAGAAATCTCTCAAAAGTCACTGGGGTTAGAGAGGTTTCCTCTATAAATTAGGCGAATTCATATTTTTCATAGCAAGCATACAGAACTTTGAATATCCTCAGACTCTCTGGATTTTAGAGATGACATATTTCTCTAAGAATCTCAAATTACAGAAGTTCCAAACAAAAGTCCTTATTTTCTTTCATTTCTTCACACCACTCATGTCTTGTTGATTGTCTCATTTTATTTAGCCAAATCCTTAAAGAAATATCTCTGATATTATTCTTCATAGATGAAAATGAATGGTCTCTCCCGAAAGCACCATTTCTAAGGCCGCTGGTTTCTCTACTTTATAGCAGGCGGATAAGACCAGACAGTACAAATTATTTGCACCTAGGATCAATATTATCAACAAACAATGCAAAAGCATTTTAAGTTCAACAAGCTAGGATTTATTTTTCAATATTCCTTCTAAAATCAGTAGATATTAAAAAATATTGAACAATTAATCATTGTATGAGCCTTAACATCTACTATTGTAATTATTAGTACTAAAAATAGGCCTGCACAGGGTTTCTTACTTCCTCTCGTTGGTAAGCCCTTTCTTCAAGTTTACGAATCTCCGCCCTTTTATTGTCCAAACTCATTTGAACTAAAAAGATCTCCCTCTTCTTGGCGATAAATTCAGCCATATTTTCCTGAAATTCCATTCATATAAATCAAGACATTAAGAAAAATTTCTGATCTGTCATCCACCTGTGGATGCTTCTTATAAGTTTCACCAATGCATACCTTTTCCCTATGATAATGTTCGGTTGGAAGGACTGTTGCTGCTTTTATCGATTCCATTTCCTTTGCAATCCTTTCATTAATTGCTAACAGCTCCTACATGTGAGAAAGCTATTGAATC
>CM035414.1:69650216-69660216 GCA_020310875.1 Ceratopteris richardii | reverse complement strand
AGATTTGTATTGTTGGATCATTATATACTTTCCTTATCATTTGTGTTACCTTCTTCGAATGGTTCTACCTTTCCATATTGAGTTGAAACTACAAAACACAGAGACGAGCCCATCCCCTGCCAATGCAATATGTTAGTTTCTTAAACAAAAGGAGTCTTACCTTCTTCCTCATGTTGTTTCTCTACCATGATGATGTGCCACACTTCCAAGTCATACTCTGGACCTGTGAACTTGCCTCATGTCAAAGTCTTTTCCATCTTATACCCATAGGGCATCCTTTCCCCAATCATGGGCATCCCTTCTCCAATCATGGATGGCCTTTGAATGCTAAGCCATGGCATCTCAATAAGCAAGAGAAACCGACCTGCAACGTCAAGCAAATGGATTACCATGAAGTCGAGGATGAAAGTAAAACCTTGCGTCTTCATACTTACTCCTTCTACGACTCCCATTGGGTTTACCTTACTATGTTATGCGAGAGTCATTGTGAACTTGGTCTGTCTCATAGGATGTAGATCGAAAGTCTTCATGGTATATTTGGCATCATGTTAATTTTGGATCCTCCATCAATAATAACTCTTGTGAAATTCTTTCCAAGGATATTGACCGTGAGCTTCAATAATCACTGATTGGTTTCATTGTTATGCACCTTTGGATCTCCATTGGTGCAAAATAGGGATAATCGCCACTAAAGTGTTGTATGTTCTTGGATAATTGGTTTATTATTTGTGCCATATCACTTCTAAATTTGAGACCAATTGGAGAAGATTATAGAGAGTCATTTGGTGGAAATAATTTTTAAGAATATCCTAAGCACTTACGATTTCCTTGGTGGAGGGAAGCGGTGGGGTTTGTCGTTTAGCATGAGGGAGTAATTGCACTATGATATTTTGGGGGGCAATGTAGCAATTCATACTTGGAAAGCAAAAATGTGTGATGTACAAGTCAAACTGACTCTTCAATATCCACTCAATTGATATCAACAAAAGTCTTCTTCTTGATGACATTATCTTCATCCTTTAAATCCACCATCCCATCCTCCCATCCTTGAACGAACCAAATGCTGCTTTAATAAGCTCATGAGTAAACTTGATAATCTTTAATCTTCCTTTAAGATCTTTCACCATTGCTTCAAGAACCTATGGTTGATCCAATGAGGGATGCAAGATGTTCATGACTTGAGTGCATCTCCCAAAATTTGGCATAAAGATTGGTAAATACAGATATTCTTCTATTTGGTGCTTTTCCAAACTTTCAAAATGGAAGGCATTGTGTGAAGGAGTCCCTTTTTTTATATACAAGTTACGTTCACGTCAAAAAATAGTGTGTGTTGCTGAGTAGAAGAAAAAGACCTAATCTATCCTAAGAATACAAATTCAAATTCCTATTCCTTAGTAGGAAGATGCACCATTAAATAGATTATTCGAAGCACGGTGCTGAATTCAAGGAAATGTAGTGAAGTCGTTGTGCATACTCTAAGTGCATCCATCTTCCATGGGTGCAAGGAGAAAAGTTCTTCTCCTTCTTAGTCTTCATGTTGTCCTCATTGATCTTCCTTGGTATCAATTGCAATTGGTGTGATGCAACTAGCTTTTGATAGTTGGATTGCTTCTTTTTGGGTGTTTTTGCTTCTTTGTAGTCAATTGTCTTTAGCATGTGTGGCCTCATTCTTGCTTTTTTGCTTGTTGGTTCTCAAGTAATGCTTATTCCTTTGGGTTGGTAGTCCGCTTCAAGTAATTCTTTCCGTCTTTGTCAATGCCTCCGTTTCTTGTGCTCGTAAAATGCTTTTTGGTATCCATACTTGTTGGTGTTTCCCTTGTACTTCCATTATGTTTGGTACCCATACTTGATGTTGATTGGTCATTTGATTCTTTAGGAATCTCATTGTCTTCTTCACAACTTGCCTGTTCTGTTCTATTCTCTTCATTTTTGTCGTGGTTGCTTGAAGATACTTTGATATTTTGTCTTTGAGAATCCATGTCAATTTCACTTGAGGTGTTGTTGCTTCAACTTTGGAAGTCTGTGATACCATCTTTCCTATTTCTTTGATAGCTCTGACCTCTCTCATTTTCTACCTTGCTTAATCCCTCTATTGATCCACTAAGGTTTTGAATGGAGTCTAATAGGGAACGATGATTACATGCCTTGCTAGGCTACTACCTAGTAGAGGGCGGGTGGTACATGACCCACACTAGCACAGCTAGGGTAACTCTTTGTAGTCTCAAGGATCCCAAAAAGACCTACGATAAGAAAGACAATCTTATCACACTTCTCGAAAAACCACTTCTCATATACCTTTACACTTCCTGTTGAATTCTCCCAAGTAGGCGAAGAGCCTCCATCCAAAGAGAAGACTAGAAGAGCATCGAAATCTACTTATGATATTTAAGAAGATAATCAAGTATCAATGGAAGATCTCACAAAACTTTTGTCAAGAATAAATATTCAAGGGTTTGGTGCATGAGGATGTAGATGACCACATAAGGAGATTTATCTCCTTATGTATGGGAATTTGATTGCATAATTGAAAGCACACAATGCAGGTCTTATTTCCAAACACCGTCGACAGGCTTACAGACAAATGGTACAAGTGAGCATGCGGATGCACACTTTGCCACTTTGGAAGCCTTGAAGGCCACCTTTTGCCGGACATTGCGACCAAGTAATCTTTAGAGAGATCTTTGGACCACAGCTTGAGCACCTAAGACCCCAACCATATGAATCATTTCATGAACTTTATACGCATGCAAAAGTTATAGTTTCTCAATCGCCTCATGCACTAGGTGCCTTTTTGGTGAAAAAGTGAATTATGAAGGCCTTGCCAAAGACCTCTCAACAGAAGTTGCGAGTCCTTAAGCCATGATGCTACCTTGGAGGAGTTCATAGCGGAAGCATCACAAATCAAAGAGGCAAGAGTCCACTTAAAGCATAATAGCAAAACTACCTACTTTAGCTCTATGGATCCAATCGAGAAACTTAGAGGGGAGTTGGAAGCTCTTAAGATTGAGCAAAGCCACCATGAAGACAAGGTCCTCTCTCCACCTACACGACACAACAATGACATATTCATGCCACTATGATGAAGAGTGGAGGAGTTTCGGTATGCTCAAGAGATCCACTGACAAATATAGTGCACCAGCTACAATGGTAGTGGCCATTAAGTACAGACTATCCAAATCTAATAAATTTCTAATTATGTTGCAATTTGTAAGAATGGTCATGAAGCAAGAGATTGGTATTTTCTCAAGGGAGTGAGACAAGGAGATAAGTATGAGGTCTCCAATTCTATACTAGCATGTCAAGTTCGTAAAATAGAGGCCAATAACCCCAGATACACAAGGCCTCTTATGTGTTATGGATATGGAGAATATGGACACATACAAAATAAGTGCTCCCTACCTAAAGGTACAGCAGCTTGCAAACATTGTCCAAATACGAAAGAACATTACATGCGAGACTTCCCTGCAATCATCCTTTCCCCATCCATATGAAAGTAGTATCTCCTCAAGAAGAAGGTATGGCTCCACAATCTTTGGTTGTTTCATCTTCTATGGCACCAATGATGAATAGGGAAAGGCAAGTGGGCATCTATGAGACAAGAAGAGAACAAAAGCCAAAGGAGAATAAAGACTAAAGCACGGTGTAGATAATTGAAGAAGCATATGAGAAGATGAGGAACACCTTGAAAGACCAACCGACTCACCCTCAACCATGTGTAGATGATATGGACATAGAAGGAATTTTAAAGGAAACCCGCCATAAGGTAAGCCTATATCAAATTATCAAAATGGATGAAAAGGTACAAAGTGACTTACTCAAAGTCATACACTCTACTTATTTTGAGCCCACCACCAATTGTAGATGGATACATGGTAGAATTTTCACTGGCACCCTTAGTAGATTAACATAGTTCGAGGCTAACAGGTTCAATTAAGGATGAAGTTTTGATAGGCGTTATATTTGATGGTGGGTCCGACATCAACTCGATGCCCGATTTTGCCACGAAGAAGGTCAAGCTTGAATTTCACTAAGGAAACACAATTCACGATGACGTTGGCAGATCAACATCGTGTTGTTGGAGTTCGAGGTATGTGGAAGCACACGAATAGCACAAGGAAGAAGAGGAAGCTTGGAGCACAACACATAATACTAAAATGTATTACCACTAGAATGTACAAAGATTAGTGACCCGTTAGGGCTATTGCCATATATACAAGCCGGGGGGAAAAAGCCTCACCTTAGCAAAAATCCTAAGAATACATATTTAGATTAATAGATGAAATTCCTTTGCATTAGCGACATCATATATGAGGCATATGCCAGATTCATAACAAATCATGATAATACTTTCTCATGTCCAGTAGTTTATGGACTATATTTTTTGCATCGTATACTCAAACATGTACAAAGGAAAGAAAGAATGCTTCAATGAAGAAGTCACTCTTTTATGCTTATCACATAACATATATGATGAGATAAAATGTATGTTTATTATGAACTTTTCATTGTACAATCCATCTATAAATTTTATCTTCCATGTTCTTACAAGATATATGCATACATTCTTTTATATGTATGCAAACTGCATGCCATGCTAAAGAAATACTTAACAAAAAAAAGTAGTTAAATACTTCCCCAATCGAAATCTGGTAATAATCCAAGCTTTCGCATAAGATTCATTTGTGATGACACTTTGTCTTTCTTCTTTGTATGTCCATGACTTCTTGGGCTCCTCGGACCTCATGGATCTCGTCTAGATTCTAACTTCTTCACGTTTTAGAAGAAATAAGGCAAAAGAACAAGTCGCACGAAGGCTAAAGGTGAGCACTTATCCCACATACAGAATAAAACACCCTCTGGATATCTATAAATAAGAGAGCTGCTTCGGGTTTTTAGTATCCAAAGGGAGTTGCGCCACTCTCTTCCTCCTCTATACGTGTTCTTACGCGCCCTTCATGGCTGCTCGTGATGATATATGCCTGAAGCTCCTTCCATGGCTGCCGCGAATGAGAGTTAAACCCATACGAGGTGTCCACGGGTGGCCTAAAAAGGGGGGGCCTATCGAACATCCTTTTGCTGTCCTCAAGCTATCGAACATAGTGCGACAGAGAAGCTACTCACATGGGCCTAGGACGACAGAGAACCCACTCGCATGTGCTCGAAATGAAATTAATAGAGTTACAAATATCTAGATTCACGAGCTCAAATGTATAATCACCTAGCACTGAGTACCAATGTTGTGAAACTACATTCCACAAAGAACTAAATCAACTAGCAAGACTATCTCAAGTAAGAGAGAGCACGTATCCACCCATCCAACTCCACCCATAAATATACCTCTAGTCCAAGGGGGTGCATGTCCTTGAGATTGGCCAAGTGTCAAACCAAGTGTCCCTCATGTGGACACTTTCCCAAGGGTGATCACATGCCTTCTAATTTCCCAAGGTCTATCACATGCCTTCTAAATCAAATGAGGATTCTTCTCTAACGTACACACAAGGTGGCTCCTAGAGAAGCTTCTCCCAAGACTAAGGTTCCCACACCTTAGGATAAATCAAGCTTAAGGTTCTAACCATTCAATTGGGAGCTCATATGAATAAATACCTCAAGGGTTAAAACCAAGGGTTTCACCCAAAGGTTCAAGGCATGTTCCAAGGTTAATTCAAGGGTTAGACCAAAGCAAACATACATCATATTCTAACCTTTAGAATCCATATGTTTAACCTTCTGAACCCATGAATTATACAACACTTCCCCTATAGGGAATATTGTCAGATATGGAACGTTTTGACAGACAAGGCTATCAATGCATGTGCATGAGCATCTCTGCCATCCGAATGAATTTGCTCTGCAGTAGGTGAAGCACGAACCGCAACGCAAATAGGAACATGAAGAATATCACCATCTTCAACACCGTCTGCATCACCTTCAACAACTCTGTTTGCAAGTGTAATATGATGTTTTTCAACACCTTGCAAAATATTCCACAATCCTTTTGCAACAAATAAATGACTCATCATATAAGCCCATAATGGGTAATTGGTACCGTCCAACTGATCCTCAACAGTTGATGTACGAAATACATCACTGCTTTCAGCCATGGCCACCGACTAAAGTACCCTGATGCAAAATGACTATAAAACAGAACTACCTTGTCGAGTTCTGCTAAAGTTGTATCAGACTTCGAGACGCTTATACTTGCGTATCAACATGTGTCACACCCCTAAGCATCGCCGAAAAAATACTCATGATAGTACAGGGCTTCAAATTCATATTAGATTTTGTTGTCATTGCACTACTGGAGGAAACCTCCTTTCCTCTACTTTTTGCGAGACCTTGGCTGAGGTAGATCAATGCACCTCAAGATTGGGAAACATGTTGTGGACACACCACATGAATGACCAACTTCGAATTCATTTAGAGAAAGGGTGTGATCACGCAAACACAACCGGCTCTATTTTGGGAACAAAGAATGTCTTAATTGCCTCTTGAACAAGATAACTTCTTTCCTACTTGCTCAGACACCTCAATAGAGTCAAGTTGGGCAAACTCTTTCAATTGTGCAAACTCCCTTTGTAAGGTAGATTGGGTGATTTTTGTGCAAAGACCTCAAGGAGGGAAAGCTCCTTCAAATGAGAAACTTGCTCAAATTGGTCTAATGTCATGAATAGACTCACCTACCTTGCTAGGCCAAGAAAAATCAAGTAATCAAACCAAATTGGACAATTTCATGGTTGTAGGTCCAAAACATGCAAAATGTGAAAATCACGTGCAAACATCTCTAGACACTACCTTTGACCCAAAAGGAGGAGATTACATCCCATTCCTAGACATTCCAAGAGGCTTGACCAAGGAACATATCATTGAGTAGAAAATAAGTGCTTTCTCAATGCACATTGCATATGACTTCTCTAGCGAGACCAAGGAAGAGACATTAGTATGAGAACTTGACCTAGGAGACGAGGAGAACGAGCACATAGTCCACTTTGCCACCTTGTTGTGGAACTATGCATTCTTATTACATAGATAATATCACTCCTTTACTCTTCTAGGAGTGCCTTTGCCGCAACCTATAAGGATCGGACAAGAATATGTGAAGAGCTTAGCCTACACTGGATTCCTTTGGTGGAAGGGGCTTTGCCAGTACATAGCAATCCATCCCAATTGAAGCCAAAGTATGAAATGGTAGTTAAGGTAGAGTTGACCAAGTTGGAAGAGTAAAGGTATCATTGTTCTTATAGAAACTCTTGATGGCTCTCATCTATGGTAATCGATCCGAAAAAGAATAGTGGGAAGATAAGAGTTTGTGTGGATTTTTGTTCCTTAAATAAAGAAATTGCTCAACAAGATTCCCATAACCTTATAGTAAGGTCTTGGAGGAAGTAACCCGACATACCTTATACAGCTTCATAGACAGATTTGGTGGATTCCTAGAAAGATTTAGTGGCTACAATTGAATCCTCATCCATTTTGAGGATAGAGACGAGACCACTTTTGTCACTCTATGTGGCATTTATGTCTACAAACGCATTGCATTTGGCCTCAGCCCCCCTCTCATAGACTCTCCGTATGCACGTTTTGCATCAATTTTTATTTTCAGCACTCTTTGTCTTTCCATTTGATCACACACGCAAACTATGTACATTGATTCTCTCTCATAGGTTGAGTTCGGCCTTCTAATAGATGTTAAAAATTATTTTCTTTCTTTCGTTCTTTCTTTTCCATATTCTCAACAAGGGGAGAAGAGCCTTGGCATAAAATTTCCACCAACATTTAGGAAATCTAAAAGAAATCTTTGACCAATGTATTAAAACACATTTGAAGCTGAATCTTGCTAAGTGTCAGTTTTTAGTTACTAAAGGTACTCTTCGTGGTCAGATAGTCTCTCCTCAATGTATTACCATAGATCTAGTACAAGTATCAATCATGTTATCCATGCCAATTCCACACACTCCTAAAGAGGTACAAAGTTTTTTTGGCCATGCAAGATAATATAAAAGGTTCATACAAATGTATTTAGAGATAGTCAACCCGATGTCACTACTCACAAGCAAAAATGTGCCATTCTTATGGACCCCCGAGGAAGAGAAGGCCTTCAAAGAGCTCAAGATATGATTGTGTACCTCTCTTCTATTGATTCTCCCTAGCTCGTCCATTGAGTTCCATGTGCATACAGATGCAAGTCTCCACATAGTGGGAGCAGTATTGACACAAACATTGTTGCAGAGAAAAGTTGACAATCCCATTGAGTATGCAAGTAAGCTACTCACAAAGGTAGAGAGAAACTATTGCACGATGGAAATGGAAGATTTGGCCATCGTTTTTGCACTCCAAAAAATCAACCATTATCTATTAGTTATGCACTTCATCATTATTTTGGACCATCAATCCTTAAAGTATTTTATCGATAAACGAAGAGTGGCAAGAAGAATATATGCTGGTTATTTCTCTTCCAGGAGCACGATTTTGAGATACACATCAAACCGTGCAAAGAACACTACATGACAAATCAAGTGTTGAGGACACCATAAAGGGAGATAGATCAAGCGTTGAGGACAGCAAAGAGGGAGATTCTCACAAGTATTGATGATAAGACAGTTTACAATAACCTTTTTCAAATTGCCTCTAGCTGGTATGAAGAGATAATATGATTTCTCACTTTAGGAAAATTTCCTCCCAACTTGACTCCATTAGAAAAAAGGAAATGGTTCTTTGAAGTCAAATCTTTTTTACTCATAAGGAACAAGTTGTATAAGTAGTGCAAGAGGGTATCCTACATAGATGTGTATATCCACAAGAAATACCCCTATTGCTTGAAGCGGCGCATAGCAAAGGACACCTCAAAGGAGAAGACTTGGCACACAAGATTTTACACAACAGATTGTGGTGGCCTAGTCTCTACAAGGATGCGGCCAAGAATGCTAAAGAATGTGACACATGTCAAAGATGTGCCCCTCAACCTACGAGGCAAGATTTCCAACCTTTGGCGGTCACGACTCGATGGAAACCCTTCGAACGATGGGGTCTTAGCTTCATTGGACCCATCATCCCAATACGTCAATCCGGTAACAACAGATACATTCTAATGACAACTTGTTACTCCACTAAGTGGGTAGAGACAAAGGCCACAACAAATTGCATGTCAACAACCATGGTTAAGTTTATCTAAAAACAAATTTTCTCAAGGTTTGGGTGTCCTCTTGAAGTCACTAATGATAGAGGCACTCACTTTGTCAATCAATTGTTGTAACACGTTTTTGACACGTACAAAGTTTATCATAAGAAGTCATTTTTGTCACGTACAAAGTTTACTATAAGAACTAGCATCTTAGTTGGTTGAGGACCAACACTTTAATCGGCTAAGGACTAGTAATTTAGTCCACTGAGGAGCAATGTTTTAGTCGACTTAAGACTAGAAACTTTTTCGTTTGAGGACCATCATTTCAATTGTCTATTATACATGGAAGGCATGTAAAGATGAGAAGAAATAGAGAGAAGACCTTGCCTTCCACTTATAATGAAATTTGGGCTCTTATCATTAATAGCGACAATAACCTCACATTGAAAGCTAGGGCTCATGGCAATTAAGTTGTGTAATGATACTTGTTGATATGTACTTTCTAGAACCTTAACTCACGTAAATGTCCTCGTATGCATAGCATTGGCATGGAATTGTTCTAGATCTTCTTTGGATTGTGCATAGGCCTTGTCTATCTAGGATGTTCTAAGAAAATACCACTTTGTTTCTTTTCTCCGACTTACTACTGAGGACGAGTTTGCTTGTGGTCTTTGGGAGGGTCCTTGGCCATGGGCTTCACTACTTTTGCACATTCAATCACTTTATCCATGCATCTCTTTAGTTGTGTAGGTCACCCTTTCCTCGAAGTTGAACCACTCGGATGCTTGGGGAACGACTACTAGGTAAGGTGCCTTCATGGCCCCCTTTACCACAAAATTGGCATGTTACACATCTCAGACATTTATGTGTAGTGTGCCCTTT